>JAJIBD010026866.1:0-14212 GCA_021461705.1 Cryptotis parvus
CTCTTCACACGCTACCTGTCTGAATACAAGGTGCCCTCCCAATGGAAAGCCAAAAGGACAGTTCTACTGTTCAAGAAGGGAGTTATTCACGACATCAGCAACTATTGCCCCGTCTGCCTGTTGTTTCGTCATCTACAAGCTATTTACGAGTCATCCTGAACAGGATTGGCAGAACACTAGATGAAGGACAACCATGTGAGCAAGCAGTCTTCCGGAAAGGGTTCAGCACAATCGACCATATCCACACAGTAACCAAGCTCATCGAGGTTTGTAGGGAGTACAAGATGCCGCTCTGTCTCACGTTCATTGATTTACAGAAAGCCTTTGATTCTGTGGAGACTGAAGCAGTCATTGAAGCCCTAGCCAAAGAGGGTGTTCAAACCCAATACATCAAGATCCTTTTGAGCTGTATTATGGATTCACCACCAGGATCTCACCATTCTACAAAGAAGTGATCATTAATGTCAAAAAGAGGTGTTTGACAGGGTGATACCATTTCACCAAAACTCTTCAGCGCCACCCTCGAGAACATCATGCGACAATTAGAATGGGAAGGAATGGGAGAGAAGATAGATGGTCGGCCAACTACACCACCTCCGCTTTGCTGATGACATCGTTCTAATAACACCAAACCTTAGCCAAGCAGCCCAAATGCTGGCTGACTTCGACCGAGAATGTGGAAAGATAGGTCTACAGCTGAATCTAAAGAAAACTATGTTTATGAAGAATGAACTAGTTCCAGAGACCCCATTCACTCTCAATGGAACAAACATCTCTGAATGCAGCAGCTATGTGTACCTAGGTCGAGTAATCAACATGATGAATGACCTAAAACCTGAGCTGCACAGGAGGAAGAGAGCGGCATGAAAGGCCTTCAAAGGCATCGAAGAAATAGCTAAAAAGGACAAAGAACCTCCAGCTCGGGTACATCTCTTTGCCTCCACCGTTCTCTCTGCATTAACATACGCCTCAGAGACCTGGGCCCTACGAAAGCAGGATGAGAATGCTATTCGGGTCTCCCAGAGAGGAATCCAAAGAGCTATGCTTGGAATATCACGCCTCACTCAAGTGGAGAGAAGGAATCCGGAGTTCTGACCTCTGTCGCTATTCCAGAATCAGGGACGCTGTCTCATTTGCCAAGGCATCGAAAATGAGATGGGCTGGACATGTAATGCGATTTGGAGACAACCGCTGGACTAGAGCCATTACCGACTGGATCCCACGATGTTAAAAGATCACGTGGCCACCTACCTGCAAGATGGTCAGACTTCCTTGTCAAGGCCCTGAAGGAACGGTTTGAGGCTCTTCATATTCCTGAATCAACCAGGTGCCATTGGGCTACATTGGCACGTGATAGGGTCCAATGGAAATGTTTCTGGTGCCTGCTCCAGCAAATCGATGAATAACGGGATTCAAGTGATCAAGTGATCAAGTGAGTATACGTCATGGATAATCTTCTCTATTGCCTTTCTGGAAGATGTGATAGATCCATCAGGATGTTGAAGGGCAGTCATCTCAGTCTTATAATTGGCAAAAGATCTGGCAGGCGTTGAGAATCCCTTTTTCTTGTCTTCTGCTGCATTGGTCAGTATTTCTGCTCTTCTCTTTTGAGGTCTTCCTTTATCACTTCTCTGCACTTCTTTGTGAACTTGGATATTAGTTTATGGTTGCCTGAGGCTCTAACTTTGGACTTTGGCGAATGAGCACTAGAGTTTTTGAAGACAGGCATCCTTTTTGTGGCTTTCTCTCTCTCAGCATTTCTCCACACAATCATGGAGGCACTGAACCAATCAGTTGTATTCTTCGTCAATGTCTTCTATTATGGCAACTTCCCATGTTACCATGATACGATCATGGTCATGATCTTCCTGTTAATCATCTATTTGCTAGATGGGGCACCAGTAATATCTCCATATGTCCTGTTTCATGCTAGGAGAACCCAAAAGGCATGCGCTTGCTTCAGGAACATAAAGAGCCCCAAACCATTATATTAGGCCATGGAAATGACCTAATATAAATGTTACTGGTATTTGGCATATCAAATACTACGAGCAGCTTGCCAGGCTTGCTGTGTGGGGGGCATACTGTTGTAGTCACCTCTAAATAAAGCATTTATTGATAAGCCGGGCTGTGCAGTTTGGTCTGCTGGGTGGAGTTGTGATGAGAGGGAAGTCCGGATGAGGAAAAAGGCGGGCCCCAAGGAGTAGGGTGGGGTTGTCTGGCTTGTTATGAGGCTCTGCTGGGGTGGCAGGCCAGGGCTAGAACCCCACCATCCCTCCCTGGGTGCCTCATGAGTGGCTGGGAACAGGGGAGAACAAGTAGCAGCTCTGCCCTATGTCTGAGAGTCTCTGGTTCAGCACACCTGGGCCGAATTGAAAAAAAAAAACTGCTGCAGGGTGGGTGTGGATGATCCTGGCTGTGATAGTCTGGTCTGCTGGGAGGAGTTGTGATGGCGGGAAGTCCAGATGAGGAAAATTCCCGCCCAGGTATGCTGAACTAGAGACTCTCAGACATGGGGCAGAGCTGCTACTTGCTCTCCCTGTGCCCAGCCGCTCATGAATCACCCAGGAGGCATGGTGGGTTCTAGCCTTGGCCTGCCACCCCAGCAGAGCCTCATAACAAGCCATGTTACCACAATCGTTCCAAAAATCTCCCAGTGGTGGAGCCCCTTGCAACCCTTTCTCCCTGTTACATAAAGTAGAATTTTGCATCATGTCCTGAGTTCACCATAGAAATAGAGCCTTGGGAGAATCCAGAGGAACTCCCCATGCCACACTGGCAGCATTTTTATCATCTTAACTCCACAGCTTGCCAGAGCTCTGAGAGAGAGAGAAGAGAGAAAGCCAATATCAAGAGAGAAAGCCAATATCAAGCCTGGCTTTCAGAGACCCACACCCTACAGAGAAACCTATTTTAAGCCCATGTATGCTTGAATAGAGATACAGATACACGGGGCAGAGTTACTTCCAGTTCTCTCCATTGAGTGTGGCCTCTTCATGGCCATGCGATTCATCTGTAAATTACCAAGAGTATTCTACTCGCCCCTCTCAGAGAGCCCGGCAATTTACTGAGAGGAGCCCGGCAAGTTACCGAGAGTATCCTGCCACACAGCAGAGCCCTGGCAAGCTGTCCATGTGTATTTGACATGCCAAAACCAGTAAAAATATTGGATCTCATCGCCCTGACCCTAAAAAGAACCTGAATTACAGCAGCACTAAGAAAGAACGAGCAAGAAGAGGCTGATAATATCTCAGGGGCAAACTAAGCTGCCAAAACGAAGAAGGCCTAAAATGACTGTCTGTACTTTCAATGCACTTATGTTGGCATCAGAAGCATATATTGAGGACCTTATGGTGCAAGCTCAAAAGATCAATTATGACATCATTGGTATGACTGAAACGAGAAGACGTCAATCACATCACACCATTTTCAACACCAGAGAGGAACTGATCCTTGGAACATGCAACGGAAGAAGCATCGGTGGTGTCAGTGTCCTTGTCAACACAAACCTGGTCATGAACATTGATTCATTTGAGTGCCTAACAAAACAACTCAGATGATTATGCTTCAATAGATGTGGCTCACTGCTGGCAGTCTCTATCTTCGTTGTTACGCACTTACAACAACATACAAGGAAGAAGAAATTGAGAAATTCTGCATGGAACTGGAGGAGTTCTATAAAGAAGACCACACCTTCTACAAGATAATAGTCGGTTATTTTAATACCATGATAGGATCAAGAAGATCAGCCAAAGAACTCCACATTGGGACCCAAGGCCTAGAATGGAACGAACAGGGTGAGACACTATCCAAGTTAATCATGTTGACCAAAAACCATGGTAACTCACAGTTCCAGAGGACTGAATCTAAACATTGGAAAATTTTTATGGAAAAAATTTCTCTGAGTACTTAGCTGTGATGAGGATGAGGAAAGCATTCCAGATTAGAGATAACTTGTTGGAGGACATGTTTAGCTAATCTGGGAGTTTTGTTTTGCTCACTCCCAGCTTAATCTTATTTAAGCCAAGGTTCATTCTAATGAGATCTCTCTTCTATGTAAACACTGCTAGAGGGTGTGGCAGTTACAGAAGTCACCTTGATTGAATAACTTCTGACTTATACATCTACTAAGACTTCTATGTTTTCTAGATTGGGCACAGCTCCTCTTTATACTCACTGCACCCAACGTGGGACAGTTAGAATTTACCAGGAGACTACCACCCTGGCTATGCTGAGACCATAGGAAGACTATAGGAAGGATCATACTAGCTTGCTCTGAGCAGGCGAGAGTGAACCTTTCAGTACACGAGAACAAGATACTCAGAATCACCATGGTGCAGATAATAATAAGAAGGACCTTGTGGGTGCCATCTAGATTACATGAAGTTCATGAAGTTAAGATGTATTACTTTATATCAGCCCTCTCTCTCTCCAGTGTTTTACATAAGAGATAATCTCCTTAGTCCTTGTCATAACCTTTGTTTATACCTGCAATAAGGTGTGGCACTACACTCTGTTTAGGGTTCTTTGTTGACATGACAACCTCCCGATTGGATTACTTTGGTGTATATAAGGGGCTGACTTGAGGCCCCTTCACCTTTTGCCTTTTGGTTCCTCAGCCTTCAGCTTTTGGCTCCTGCGGCTTTTGGCTTTTGGCTTTGGCCTTTTGCTCTTTGGCCTTTTGCTCCTTCTGGGTAGGACTCAGCTCGGGTGACATCCTCTCTCTTTGGTGGGAGACTTAGGCTCTTTTGTATGGTCTAAGTTCGGACCAGAGCTAAAGTTTGTTCATTATACTGGATTGCTGTGGAAGAGCTTTGTACTATTAAAAGCCATTTTTGGAACTGCACCGGACTCGTGAGTTTTCATCTTTCTCCCGGCATCCTCGGAGGTAGAAGACAATCTCTGTCCTGACACTGTCGGGGACCCCGCCACGTTCCCCGACAATAACTTATATTAAAAAAGCTGAAGTGCTTGCCATGTGACATCTGGGCATAGTTCCAATATTTTGTATACATATTAATTGATTTAAATGTAGAATATTTAAAATGTATGTTATATATTCTATTGTCCCTTATAGCAGATATAGATTCAGAGGCCAAATTTATTCATAATCACACAAGTTGCATGTACTGGGTAATAACTGCCTTAGGTTTAGAGATGTACTTTGCCCATATACTTGACATATCAGATTGGCCTGAGAGTATTATATTCTGGTATCAGCCTTTAGGTAATGACCACTATGGCATGAAGAATATGAATATTATAACTCTTTTAGTCCTTATCCACAACAGTTCATTTCTGCCTGTGATTAGATTCCTATTATACATTAAGTTAGTTGATTTAATAAAGTAACCTTTAATAGGCTTCCCTTCTCTTCACCTTTCTCTATTATCCCTACCATTTTATCCACCACTTTACTGGAGGGGTGGGAGAGTCAAGCCACCAATGCTTAGGGATTGCTACTCTGGGAAGTGTCTTTGGGACCATATGGGATGCTAGAGATAGAACCCAGGTTTGCCTCCTATAAGGTAAATGCCCTCGATGCTGTATTATGTCTCTGGCCCTGACCACCTTATTAAAGCAAATTTTTTGCATAATTGTGAACTTTTCCATTTGTTTCTAAAAAGAGCTTAAACTAAGACAGCAGAGAGGGAGAGAGAGAGAGAGAAGAGAGAGAGAGCTTGAAGTAGCAAGTAGATTATCTCTTGTGCCCTTTTATCATTTTATTTTAAATAGAATCTTGTTTTTTCTTTTTCTTTTTTTTGATGACTACAGCACTGACCTGTGTGATGGTGGAGAATGTTCCACCTCTAATTTTTAATTTGCATTTTCTGTCATCCAGAGATGAATGCAGGTCTTGCCTTTCCTGCACACCTTTGAAAAAAAGTCATAGATTTGCATCCCTTTGTCACCTCATTTCAGCAGCAAGGGCTCAGGTCACTAGGTCTGATGGGAGCACAGCTATTGGTAGCAAGGGGCAACAATGCAATTTCACTCTCCTCTTTACTCAGTAGAGAACACACTAGAAATAATCAAGGTAACTCTTTGTAGTTTTAATTTAAACTAAAGAGTCTGTGCTGCTTTGTTTGAGCCCTAATAGACTTTCTGTGGGAGTTAATTGATTGGACAAGAGGATCTGATATTTTATTCTCCCCTTCTCTGTAGTTTATAGCCCTATATAGTCATATTGTTTATCTCGTTTTTCATAGGATGCTAACAGCAATAGTAACCAGAACTATAATAGACTTACTATGGGGGTTAATTGATTGGGCAAGAGGAACTGATATTTTTAGTCCCCTTTTCTGTAGTTTATAACCCTACACATTCATAGTGTTTATCTCATTTCACATAGGACGCTAATGGCAAAGGTAACCAGAACTATAAGAATAATGTCTTCATTGAGAGGTTAGTGACTAGTCCCTGGAATATAAATTTGTTGGAAATTTTAAGAACAGTGGTTCTATTTCTGATGATCAGAATTAAATAGACCTATGATTTAAAACTTAAATTTTGATCAAAGGAAATGAATATTTTAGCACACATTATTTATTGTAATCAACTTCAGATTTTACATGTATACTATATTATCATTGGCTTTTTACTGACAAAACGGGACTCAGAAAAGTAAATTGACTTCAGCAGAGCTATGCTGTGAAGTGCTGAAACCAATATTTCCAGAGTAAATGTCCTGACCTTAAGCTATGCATGCTATATTATTTGCTTGCCCAAAAGTAGAGGGTAAAGAGAAGGTAAGTTCCAACATTATTTTCACTCTCTTCATATTTTTCTGGCAAGTGAAGAGATGCTAAGACAATATAACAGGGGAAGGACTTGAAACTAAATTAAAAGGGTCATATTGTGTTGTTTCCATAAAACACAGGTTGCATTCTGGAGAACAAATAAAGTGTCATTTAACTTAAATTAAAGTAGGTATCAGGGGCTGTCAAAGAAGGTGTCAGAGTCATGGAGCTAAAAGTGACATAGATGGGAACATTCAGTGGCTAGACTTCAAACAGGCTGATGATGCACATGAGTATCCCAAGAAAGCGATAGAGTTTTTCTGGGCTCGTACACCATTGCCCATAGTCTGACTATGCCACCCAGAGGGAAGTTCATTCTTAAACACTATGGGGGAGCCCAGAAACCTGCACAAAGTCTACTTTAGATGCTTCATGTTGTATAAATAAATGCCCCAAAATTTAACTGAAAATCACCATTTACTTAGTTTTTTATTTTTTTTTAACATCAGCTGGGTACTACTTTATGATGAGGCAGTTTTTACTAAACTTTACTAAGATCCTTCAAGCATTTGTCACCACTTGATAGCTGACTAAGATAGTCTCCATCAAATGTCTGCCAATTAGATAGCAACTATCTGTGTTGACAGAATTTTCACATTATATAATTATTATATATATATATGTATATATATTACTGGTTTTGGCATATCGAATATGCATCAGACAGACACACATACATATATATGTATATATATGCATATATATACATATATACGTGTGTGTGTATTTCTTATCTTCTCATGTTAAGAAAGGGTAGCAAGAGAATAAAATTTCAGGGGACAATTTTCCACAAAATTGTGGATTCACAAAAAAAAAGATCTTGAAAACTATAGTGCGATATATATTACAAGTTAATCATGTTAATACAGTTAGAAACAATAATTATTAGCCTGAAAATAACTGTGTAGCTCATTTTTTAGTAAACTGAGTTATCTCTGTTTCTACTCATTCTGATGCATGGCAATCCGAAGTGTGTTTGGATTTTAATACAATTTTTTTCAAGGAAATTATATAATCAAAGGATTGAACATATAGCACAAAGGGTAAAGAACTTGCCTTGCATGAGAGCAACCTGGGTTCGATCACAGTATTGACTGAATATGGTACCCTGAACACCACCAGAAACTACCCCTTATTGAAGAGCCAGGAGTAAGGCCTAAGCATATCTGTTTATGGCCCCCAAATAAAAAAATATATAAACATAAACCCAAAGTACATATGAACTTAGTAGAGATTCATCTAGATTGTCACATGTATCAGTAGATACTATAGATTACAGACCTCAATCCCAAGATCTGAAGGAATGGTTGAAGCTCTTCATGTTCCTGGAGCGGACGGATGCCCTTAGGCTATACTAGCATGTGACAGAACATATGGAGATGTTACTGGTGTCCACTTGAGCAAATCAATGAACAATGGGAAGACAAATGAAGTGATACAAGCGATCAGTAGATACTTCTTAACTATACACTTATTGTTGCCTATTTAATCACTTCACTGGTTGCTTTTATATTTTGTCTATTTTAAATAAGGTTAACTAAACATTTGTGTGCAGGTTTTATATGGGAATAACTTCAATTCTCTGGTATATATGCTGAGAAGTGTAATTGCTGAGTCATATATTTGCATCTTATGTTGTTAAAATCATTTCAAAATGTTTTCCATAGTTGACATATAACATTTTATATTCTACCAACAATGTGAAAATAATCCTCTTTCTTTCCATATCCTCATCAGCATTTACTACTCTCTGATTGGTCTCTAGTGATATATAATTTTGGTATTAATTTACATTTCCCCTAATGGCTAATGATGTTTAACATCTTTTCAAGTGTTTATTTTTAATTTGCATAACTTCTTTGTTGAACTGTCTCCTCATGTCTTTAGTCAATATTTAAATTTGATAGTTTATCTAGTGTGTCGAGAGTTCTTTATATAATTTAAATACTAGTTGTCACTAGTTAATGGTTCGTACAAGTTTATTTCCATTTTGTGTCTCAGTTTCATATTCCAATGAAGTCTGTTGCAGAACAAAAAGTTTTAAATTTTGAAGAAGACAAATTCATATAAAATTTATATATAAAATAGATATATATATGCTTATGCATGTGTATACATATTAATTCAAATAAATATATACTAATACATATATACTGATATATACACATATACATTAATATAATATAATATCACTTGTATCACTTGCCTTCCCATTGTTCATCAATTTGCTTGAGTGGGCATTTTGGGTATATTATCTAACAAATCTTTAAAGCATGAGTCCCCTAAAGACTCTCTTCTATGCTCTTGACTTCTACTAAAAGTGTTATTGTTTTTGGTTTAAATGTGTGATTCTTTCAAGTTAATTTTTCTATCAGTAATGAGATATGGATCAAGATAGATTTATTATTTTTGTCCAAGGATGTCCAGTTACTCCATTACCATTTGAGAAGAGATTGCTTTTCCTTTGTGGAATGGATTTAAAAACTTTTTTATTATACCACTGTGAGATGTACAATTACAAAGATGTTCACACCCATCCCTCCACCGGTGTCCATTTCCTACCACCAGTGTCCCCGATTCCCTCCCCGATCCTCCAGCCTGCCTCTATAGTAGGCACTTTGCCTCTTCTTTCTCTCTATCTCTCTGTCTCTCTGTTTCTCTCTCTGTGTCTCTTTCTCTTCCTTCTCTTACATACTGAAGCTTACAATACATACATTTAAGAAGTAGTTATCATGCATATCCTTTTGCCTACATTCAATGCTCAGTTCTAGGCTGATATTATCATATACAATTATGAGCACATTGTTCCCTTCTCTGTTTTACCTAATCTCTGACTCCCACACACTTGTGGTAGATTGCACCCACCTTTAAAAGTCCTGTTGATTGTATGCTTGTGCCATTGCTGAGTTATGCTATATTTTATTGATATTACATATATATATGCCATTACCATACAGTCATTATTACTCTAGTTATATAAGTCCTAAGTTGGATAAATTAATTCTTCTAAATTGTTCTTTTTGAGAATAGCTCTGTTGCTCCTAGCTCCTTCTCCTCTCCATACAGGTTTTAAAATGATATCTAACATTCTACAAATGTTTTACTGTGAGTTTCACTGTATCACTGTCTTACCATTGTTCATCAATTTGCTTGAGTGGGCACTAGTAACATCTCCATTTGTCCTGTCACAAGCAAGTGTAACCCAAGGGCATCCATCTGCTTGCTCCAGGGACAGGAGGAGCCTGAAACCATTCTTCAGGTCATGAACTGAGGTCCATAATTAATTATTACTAGTTTTTGGCATAACAAGTAAATAAGGGTAGCTTGCCAGGCTTTGCTGTGTAGGTGGTATAGTCTCAATAGAAGGCTCTCATCTCGAGCATTTACTGATAAAACTTAAAGGGGGAAGATCAGGTTTTCTCTTAGATAGAGCTCTGAGGAACTATGGAGTCTGGATTTTGAGAATGACTGACTGCATGTCTAGAACTGTATACAATGTATAAATGTGAAAGTTCTTGGGAAGGACCTTATCCTAAAATCAGCATTTTCTAAGAATATCAGCAGCGTGGCGCCAAGGGAGCTGTGGGTCTGGCGTGGGTGGGTCTCTCTCTTCGGGGCAACTGGCATGGAGGCGGAGGAAAGGGCAGGGCCCAAAAACTCCACTCCGAGTCCAGCCATCCGTGGTCTCTCCCCTGCCCATGAGAGAAACTCCTTGGAGCAATGTTGGGCTCAGCCAGGGCTGGCCGACCCTTACCGGGAGGTCAGCAGCATGGGTTGCTGTGAGCAGCGCAGGCTGTGGGTCTGAAGTGGATGGGTCTGGATCTCTTCCGGGGTTGCAAATTAGCTGAGTCTGGCGTGGGTGGGTCTCTCTCTTCTGGGTCAACTGGCATGGAGGTGGAGGAAAGGGCAGGGCCCAAAACTCCACTCCAAGTTCAGCCAGCATGGTCTCTCCGCCACCCATGAGAGCAAACTGTGAGTTTATTGGAATTATTTTAACACTATATAAAATTTTGAAGAAATTAGCATCTTTCTGCTGTGAAATCTTGCAGTTTGTGATTGAATGCTTGATTGTTGTTTGATTTCCTTTTTCATCATTTCATAGTTCTAAGTATGCTTATATTATATTTTCTCTGAGCAGTTATTGTTATAGTGTTTAATTAAAATAAATCACATATTGTCTAAAAGACTTTTTTTGTTTTACTAGACTTTTCCCTTTCCTTTTGTTATAGGGAATAGAACTTTTTTCAGTGTTCCTTTTGTTAGAATTTCTAAAATCTTATTTGTTACATCTCAAGTTTAGGATATATGTAGCAAAAATAAAATCATGAAATTCACTTTATGTTTTTAACCAATATTCCAACCTCTAATCATCTTTCAAAGTCTTGTTTTTTTAAAGGTTTTTATCTGTTTGATTTTTTCTGTCTACACTTGATATTATCAGAGATTACTCTTGACTGTGTGCTCAGGGATCACTCCTGGTAATGCTCAGTTGACCGTAGTGGTGCTGGGTCAGCAGAATATAAGGCAAGTGCCTTGCCCCAATTATCAACCTAGTCTCTAATTGTACCTGCTTGTTTGTTTGAAGTCACACCAGCTGTGCTCAGAACTTTACCCCTGAGTGCTCAATGTTGACTCCTGGCAGTGTTCTTGGGGTCATATGAGGTGCCGGGACAAATACATATCAGCCATGTGCTACGCAAATATGTTACCAACTGTACCGTCTGTCCTACCCCCTCAAAGTACCCATATCGTTTTACATGTTCTATAAACAGAGTTTTTCCAGGTACTTGTTGAGACAAATAGGGTACAAAACAGTTACTAGTAAGCAGTCATCACAAACTTTAAAGTCTCTGCTATGTCTGGTTATGCTAGCCTTGCTAGTCGTACTCATTCACAGGGGTGATGCTAAATGGTGGAGAAAGTGACTCCACCACCATGGTGAATGAATCATAAAAGTCACTATGCGGTGTGTAAGTGCAGGATGGGAAGGGGTTGCCAATCATTTATGTAATTGTTTGGATGACAGGTGAGGAAAGTTTTAGTGGCCTGTGAAGAGACAAAAAATAGAAAAAGGAAAGAGAAAGCACTGTAAAAGAAGTTAAGAGATAGATGTATTTACAGGGTTGTTCCAAAAATAAAAACTGAAACCCATTGCCAAGAAAAAAAATCCAATAAAAATGAACATAATTTTATGTGAGTAATTAAATAATCAGGGGCAAGTAGGACGTTCAATGACCATTGTACTTGAAATTTCTTATTTTCTAGCATGATAAAAATGCTTCCTTACTTTTAGTGTTGCAGAAAAACTGAATGGTGGTCAATTTCATGTGATACTGCAATTAATTATGTTTGTTTGTTTATTTATTTATTTGTGTTTCTAAGATCTCTTTATTCCCTCACAAATGCCCAAGTTCTCCCACATCATGTCTGTCAGAGGTTGGAAATAATAAGATATGAAGCTGATTCCTTGAAATTTTCCCCCTAAAAACAGACCCTTAAATTCTTCTATTTCCTATTGGTTCATTGATTTTTTTTTTAAAGCATTTTATTATACCACTGTGAGATTATAATGTTGCTCATGTTTAGAGGTTTTGATCACATAGTGTTCCAGCACCCTGCTCTCCACCAGTGCCCATTTCCCACCACCAATGTCCCCAATTCCCTTCCCCCTCCCATAGCCTGCCTAAATGGCAGGGTCTTTATCTCTTTTGTCTCTCCCTCTCTCTCTCTTTTCCTTCTCTTACACATTGTAGGTTGCACTACATACACTTAGAAACCATCATGTGCATTTTTTTGCCTGTATTTAATGTTCAGTTCTAGGTGTGTATTAGCCCTTTTGACTTTTATTCATACATGTTCCCTTCTCTGTCTTACCTAACCTCTAACTCCTACATGTTTGTGGTAATTTCCACTTTTTGTAAGACCACCTGATATATTTATGTCATGCAAATAAATGCAGTCATTCTATATATCTCTCTCTCTTTCCTTCTGACTAATTTCTCTCAACATGATCCTTTCCATGTCCATCCATTTAGAGGCAAATTTCATAACTTCATTTTTCCTAACAGCTGCATAGTATTCCATTGTGTAGATGTACCACAGTTTCTTTATCCAGTCATCAGTTCTCGGGCATACTGGTTGTTTTCCAGGTTCTGGCTATTGTGAATAGTGCTGCTATGAAAATAAAAGTGCGGATTGCATTTCCGCTGCATGTTTTTGACTTCCCAGGGTATATTCCCAGGAGTGGTATGGCTGGATCAAAAGGGAGCTCAAATTCTAGTCCTTGGAGGAATGTCCATATTGTTTTCCAGAAAGGTTGTACAAGTCGACATTCCCACCAACAATGTATGAGAGTCCCCTTTTCCCTGCATCCATGACAGCACTTTTTGCTTTTATCCTTTTGGATATGTGCCAGTGTCTGTGGTGTGAAGTGATATCTCATTATTGTTTTGATTTGCATCTCTCTAATGATTAGTAATGATGAGCATTTTTCATATGCCTTTTGACCATTCGAATTTCTTCCTTGTCAAAGTTTCTGTTCATCTCTTCTCCCCCATTTTTTAATGGGATTGGCTGTTTTCTTCTTATATAGCTGTACCAGTGCCTGATATATCCTGGATATTAACCCCTTATCAGATGGGTATTGGGTGAATATTCTTTCCCATTCTGTGAACTGTCTTTCTATCTTGGTCACTGTTTCTTTTCGAGGTGCAGAAGTTCTTTAGTTTCATGTAGTCCCATATGTTTATCTTTTCTATAGTTGCTTTGTTAATGGTGTTTCACCTTTGAAGATGTCTTTAGCGTCAAAGTCGTGGAGGGTTTTTCCTATATTTTCTTCAACGTACTTTATGGATTCAGGTATGATATCGAGATCTTGAATCCATTTTGATCTGATTTCTGTGCAAGGTGTTAGACACAGGTCCAAATTCAAACTCATTTTTTACATGTAGATGTCTAGTTTTCCCAGCAACACTTGTTGAAGAGGCTTTCCCTTACTCCAGTTTGGACTCTTTGTACCTTTATCAAAGATTAACTGATCATGTCTTTGAGGGTGGGTGTCAGGGTACTCAACTCTATTACATAGGTCCACAGGTCTGTTTTTATTCCAGTACCACGCTGTTTTAATTGCTGCTGCTTTGTAGTAGAGTTTGAGGTTGGGAAAGGTGATGCCTCCCATCTTCTTCTTCCCAAGGATTGCTTTAGCTATCCGTGGGGGTTTATTATTCCATACGAATTTCAGGAGTGTTTGGTCAATTTCTTTAAAGAATGTCATGGGTATCCTTATACAGACTGCATTGAATCTGTACCAAAGCTCTAGGGCGTATTAACATCTTGATAATGTTAATTCTCCCCATCCATGAGCAGGGAATGTGTTTTCATTTCCTCATGTCCTCTTTTATTTCTTTTTTTTT
>JAJIBD010026867.1:0-27500 GCA_021461705.1 Cryptotis parvus
TTTCATGTTCCTGGAGCAAGCAGGTGCCCTTGGGCTCTACTTGCATGAGACAGGACATATGGAGATGTTACTGGTGCCAGCTCGAGCAAATCGATGATGAACAGGAAGACAGCGATACAGTGACAGTGATACAGCATAATGAAAGACCATGTGACTTACTACAAGGGATGTTTTTTGACTGAGGAAGTCTGCTTGCATGAGTGTTCTGAGGATGATGGTTCACTGTGTGAGGGTAAAACTGCTCCTGAATGAGACTGGAGAAGCAGTAAAGGGATATGGAGAGCCTGTTTGCATGAGGCTGAGGCTGTTATGTAGGATGAGCACATCATCCCCTGAGCACAGGGCATGGCCTCAAAGCCAAAACAAGAAAAACAAAAAAGATACTCATGAAAAATGAGTCTTAAGTAACAAAGAGTTCTATTTAATTTAGCCTCATTCTTTACCTGTTTATTTACTTGTCTCTTCTCCAACTATCAGTTTTAAACATCAACTATGAAAAAATCACAAGCTGTTCATTGGATTCAGATAGGAGGGAAGAACTTTTGGATTTCAGCAGTAGACATGCGGATGGAAAGGAAACACTTTTACAACAGCATCCTTTGAACTATGGAAGTAACAGGTGTATTCGCCTCAGAGAAATAAGACTCGCTGCCCTGTGGCATTTGGTCCTGTTAGCAGGTGAATAGAAGAAACACTGTTTTGTATAAATTCAATCAATCATTCATCAACCTGGACCTCAAAAGGATGCCCATGGGTGAGGAGGCTGTAGCTTATGTGAAATGTGTGATGAAAGCAACTTTGGAAAACTTAATGTTTGCTCATCCTGCCTAAAGTATTTGACAAAGACCTTTCATCAACAAGCTTCTCCAGTGTTCTTAGAGCTATTGGCTTCCATGGGCTCTGTGATTGATCTGCATGCTCCAGGACGATTGGCCAGGGAGCTGGATTCCCTGGAGTCTCCCGCAGCTAGCTAAGCCCAGCCCCAACCCCTGCTACTTCCACCTCTTTTGCTCCTCTTCCTCCAGCTGATTCCTCTTCCTGCTAGGGAATGATGGGTCCCCACTTTTGATCCCTGAATTTCTCTTGGTCACTTGGGGCCTGCTGGGTATCCCATGCTCTGAATGATGCTTCTGCTCCAGAAACATCATACACTGCATGAAACTGATGCTGTCTCATACATCTCAGGTAACATAGTGGACCACAGTCATTTAAGTTCCACTCAGCGCCATGCTTTTCACTTAGGATTACTGAGAGCTGGAAGAGGCTTTTCATCTTTCAACCCACCTCCTGGTTCTGCTCTGTTAGACTAGAAAATAATGACTTGGAATAAATGGACATTCTGAAGGAACAGCTCTTTCTTTTCCTTTCTTTATCCCCCCCACCATCTCTTTCTTTGGATTTATTCCTAGTCTGTGCTAAGGAATCACTACTGGAGGTTCTCAGAGGACCATATGAGGTGTTGGGGATTGAATCCCAGATCTATTGCATACAGGCCCAATTCTCTTTGCCATATGCTTCTAGAACTCTCTATGCATAAGCATCTGCTCTGTATTCAGTGATTTTCCATTTTAGGTGCTCTTGATATTAACTGGGCTCAAATATGTAACCTCTGCTTTGCCATTTGGTAGTAACTGTGTAGTATTTTCTAGAATCATTTGCCATGGGATGAAATCAAGTGCTACTAAAGTTCTGATGTAAATCTAATATTGATTCTGCTTCTTAGGTCTATCAGGAAAAATTAGCATTCACAGAAACTTTCTCCCAGAGAAAACTACATGTACCATGTAGTTGTGAGAAGTCTTCTACTGCATGTATAAATAAAGCCTAATGAATTGGTGGGGTTATCAGGTTTCTCAGTCAGATGCCATTATGTAGATTGTGTGTATTGTGTGTTGTGGCAAATTCACAACTTCTTGTTACCTGGTTTCTGAATCGCGAAACTTAGATAATGCCAGTCATAGTTGTCTTAAAGGGTAATTCTGAACTTTAAATGAATTAATCCATTTGTTTCCATTAGGTGCCTAGGAAATGGTCTAGATGTTCTGAACTGCCCATTTCCCTCACCAATGTGCCCAGTTTCTCTGTATCCAGTTCCCACTCACCTCCCTCCCCCACAACCTGCATTTATGGCAGACACTTCTCTCTCTCACTCTCTATTTCTCTCTCTCTCTCTCTCCACATTGTGGTTTGCAATATAGACACTGAAGGCTTATCCTGTATATCCCTTTACTTACTTTCAATATTCAGTTCTAGTCTACTCAGACCAGACTATCACAGCCCGGCTCGCTTGGCGCTTGCGCCGCACAGTTCATCAATAAATGCTTTATTTAGAGGTGACTACAAGAGTATGCCACCAGCACAGCAAGCCTGGCAAGCTGCTCGTGTCGTATTTAATATGCCAAATACCAGTAACATTTATATTAGGTTATTCCTATGACCTAATATAATGGTTTGAGGCTTTTATGTTTCTGGAGCAAGCAGATGCCCTTGGGTTCTACTAGCATGAGACAGGACATATGGAGATATTACTGGTGCCTGCTCTAGCAAATAGATGATGAACGGGATGATAGTGATAGTGATAGTCTACCATTACCATTTTCAACTATTATTATCAAACTGGTCCCTTCTATATATTATCTACCCTCTGCCCCCTCCCCCATCCCATACATGTGGTAGATTTCAACTATTGACAAGTCATTACTATGTCTGATTTGGAGATATTTGTGACTAACAGATAGGAGAATAAAATAAAGGAGAGATTAAATATAAGCACAGAGGACTGGGAATGTCTGGGTGAGACTGGGTGTGTGTGCAGAAGCACTATTGTGGGTCTAACTCAATTAACCTAAGCTTCCTGTAGAAGGGGAAAGGATATCATGCTTGAAGTATGATCCAACAACCAAAGTGCCCAGAATGTCTACTTATTTGGGGGAGAAATAGGAGTAAATGTTGAAGTGCACTTCCTATTTAACTATACTTGGAAACTGTTGTACTATTACAAACTATTAGACTACTGCAGGTTAGACTATTATAAACGTTCTTGCTATGAGGAGCTTTCAGCCCTGCAGGCTAAATGACCTCATTACACGGACCAGGGTAGTTTTGTAGGAGGATCTGAAAGAGACTGTTCTGGAAGGTTAGATGAGTGTTCCTGTAGTCCAAACAAAGTGAGTAGGTGAGTGGAAGGCAGGTGGAGAAGGAAGAATGTTTCAACTCCCAGGACCATTGGTGTTGTACCTGGTGAGATCCATATAGTTTGGGGACTTCACTCAAACCAGAGTGTAGAATTAATTAGGAGTTGAATAAATCCCATTTGGGATATGTTAATTTAGAGGTTTTCTGTGAGACAAATTGTCAAAACTTCCTTCCGGCAGTGGAGCCACATATCTTCCATGCGAGGCATACCGTAAAAGCACCAGGTGCAATGCAGGTGAGAGCTATGAGAGGGGAACAGCTTTCTTGATGCACATATGCAGGGAGAATGGGGACTTGCAAATTCATTGAGATTTAAGAAGGCCCAGACAGGAAAGAGAGCAAAATGTTTTCTGGAAGGAGTGTGGGTAGACAGTGTTGCTCCAAATGGGATGCTGAACTATAACTGGTAAGTGGGACAGTTGCAAAAGCAGTTTTAGAAGAAAAAATGCCAAGATAACCAGATTGGAAGGATAAAGGAATCATTGGCTTTTCCAGGTGGGAAAATTCATTCACCACTTAGAAGGCAAACTTTGGCATCACTGTTTCTGAACTGCTATATTCTCATCTGCAAAATCATGGTGAATAAAATCATGATGTATCCTGCCTAGGAATGCTTGCCTACTTCTTATTATACTTAGATGCATGATACTAAGTTAGTGAATTAAAATAGTGTTTTCTATACAAACTTAATTTCAGTCCCTTCTTCAAAGCTTATAAATAAGGTTAAGGTAAACATTCCCCAGCCATAGTTTTGGGGAAAGTTGTTGCACTAGACAATAGCAGCAAAGTCTATGTCCTAATTGTGGTTGGGTAGCTGGAGCATATAGGAAAATTGAGTCACAGTGTGCATCTGAGTCAGGACAATCAAGTCTGTTTTGCATGAATGGAGTTAAAGGTGAGGTGAATGTCCTGGTTTGTCACCTGAATGAGTGCTGTCAATAATGAAAGTGCGTAAGAAATAGGAGGGGACATTTTGAAGAACAGAGGAAATTGGTTGCGTTTTACCCTGCCACCATGGTGAAGAAGATAAAGCTCTTTGATTTTGTAAGCAGGAAGATGCAATTCTGAGACTCATGGGGTGAGAGTTTGCTTACATTAAGTGGAAGGAAAGAAATGAGATTTCGCAGAAGGTGTGGAGAATGAGAAAAGGCAATGTGGGCTGGAACGCTGGAGAGCTCGGCAATCAGCAGAGGAAACAAGCAGAAAGAGAAGAGTCAGAACATCCTCCTGTTAGTGTGTAGGCTGTGCATACAGCTCTTCACACTGTATTGGCTTCAGTGTCCCCTACAGAAGTGCAATGCAGTAGCCCTGAAATTCAGACAATGGGGAGTCCAGAGAGCAAAGGAATCAAGAAATAGGAATGGTAACAGAAGAGGTATTGTCAGTGTTTCAGGAGGAATGAGGGACATCAAATCTGAGAAACAATGCTAAGGTGCTATGAGAGGACTCCACCCTCAGTGAGCTGGTCATTGCTGCTGCTGAGAACCCAGCCCGACTCAGGATGAATGTAAAATCCAGTCATTGCTCCTGCTAAGGACCCAACCTGGCTCAGAATGAATGTAACCCCCCAGGTTTCTGGTCTCAAAGGGAAAGAGAAACATGGAAATAGAAGATAACTGTTTTAAAAGGATAATTAACTAATTTATTCCACTCCTTTAAAAACATCTTTCAAAAATAATTTGCTTTTGTGAGCACCAGACTTCAAAAACATCTTTCAAAAATAATTTGCTTTTGTGAGCACCAGACTTCAAAAACATCTTTCAAAAATAATTTGTTTTTGTGAGCACAAGAGTGCTCAGGTTTTATTCTTGGCTGTGGGTTCCTGGGTCACTTACTCATGAAGGTATTTGATTCAATCTTGGGTCTGCCATGTACAAGTCAAGTTTAATAACTGCTGTACTACATTCTTGCTGTTCATTATATATATATTTATATATATACTTATATATAATATTCTTTTATTCAACAAAATAGAAAACCTAAAGTAATGTGTTGATCATTCAGGCTGCAACAATAAGTTTCTAGAGAGTGAGTACCTAAAAAATTAATTACCCACAGTTTTGAAAGATGGAACGTACAAGATCCAGATGCTGGCCATTCTGATATCAGGTGAGGCCCCACTTCCTACTCCAACGTAATATTTGCATCCTGGTATCTTTATATAGTGGAGAGATTATTTCCACTACAGTACTGTAGGAAGAGACCAGACTGTTATGAGGGAACTGATTGCATCAAAAAGTCCTCACCTTATGTTTGCACAGACCATACACTCCAATGTGTCACACTAGAATTTGAAATTTTCCATAAATATAGATTGGGGTAGAGGGACATTTGAGCCACAAACAATGATGCTCAGGGGGCTGTTAGTGACGCTGAGCTTATAGATTGCCCCAGGTAACGCTTGGGGAACCATGTATGCCAGGAAGCTTGTTTTCCAACTTAAAATGCATGCTTCCCAGCCCACTTGATCTTCACTCTCTCTCTCTCTCTCTCTCTCTCTCTCTCTCTCTCTCTGATACTTCACCATGAATTTTGAATGGAGTTAAGCACTTTCTTTTATAAGAAGTGTTTACTTTTGTAATTGAATTGCAGTGAGATACAGAAGTGTTTCTGTTTCTGAATAGTATTCAAACACTATTTGAATGCTATTTGTTCTTGATTGAATTTTAGTCATACCATGTTCCAATAAAATTTTCTTCACCAGTGTACATTTCCTACCAACAATGTCTTTCTTTCCTCCTCCTCCTCCTCCTCCTCTTCCTCCTCCTTCTTCTTCTTCTTCCTCTTCTTCTTCTTCTTCTTCTTCTTCTTCTTCTTCTTCTTCTTCTTCTTCTTCTTCTTCTTCTCCTCCTCCTCCTCCTCCTCCTTCTTCTTCCTCTTCTTCTTCTTCTTCTTCTACTTCTTTTCTTCTTCTTTACCTCCTCCTCCATCTTTCTTCTTCTTTCTCCTCCTCTTCTCCTTTCTTCTTCCTCTTCTTCTTCATCATCTTCTTCTTTTTCTTCTTCTTCTACTTCTACTTCTTTCTTCTTCTTTCTTCTTTTCTTCCTCCTCCTCCTTCTTCTTCCTTCTTCTTTCTTCTTTTTTATGCCTTTTTCTTCCCTTCCTCCTCCTCCTCCTCTTCTTCCTCTTATTCTTCCTCCTTTTCTTTTCTCTCTCTTTTTCATTTTTGGCATTATGTTTTTAATACAGATACTGAAAGTTTATCACGTATACCCCTTTACATACTTTCAACACTCAGATATTATCTAGAGTGATCATTTCCAACTATTATTGTTGTACCGGTCCCTTCTCTATCCTATATAGAGATAATAATTTTCTCATGGGAGCAATATGTATCATAGTTTTTTAGATTTTTTTTTTGTTTTTTTGCTTTTTGGGTCACACCCGGCAATGCTCAGGGATTACTCCAGGCGGTGCTTGAGGGACCATATGGGATGCCAGGGATTGAACCTGAGCCAGCATGGACCAGCCGCGTGCAAGGCAAACACCCTATCCACTGGTAAAGAGTATTGATTTTTTTGGCTTTGGCTTTAATTTTTTGGCTTTTTTTTTGCTCTGAAATGCAGTAAACTTCTTAAAATATGTGGAAAGCATTTGTTGCACAATTTCCTTCTTGCTGTGGCACAAAATCAGCCATGTCTGACCAAAAGGAAATCATAGAACCTTTACCAAATGCAAAATTCAATATAAATACTGCCTTTCTGGTCACAGAAAAGTCTAGCATATGGCATAATACAATTTATTTTCAAGCTCCAAACTGCAGTGGAAAGAAGACTTATGGTTTAGTATAATCTTGTTTTACAGATCCTTCTGCACAGCGTGATAACTTGTAGGTCTGTTGCAGTGATTCTTTATTTTAGTAATAAGCACACACACAAACAAGCAAAACGCTTCACACTTCTCTTTTATACTTGTGCTTAAAATTTTCCTATTGTCAGCTAAAGATATTTTGAAAAATCCAAAGTCCATTACATTAAAAAAAAAATAAAAAAGAAGAACCACAAAAAACAAAACATTGAATAGGGAATTTGCATTGCATGTGGCCAAACCAGGTTTTTTTATTATTATTTTTTAACCCAGGTTTAATAACTAGGATCTCATTTGCTTCCTTGAACCTTGGAAGAAGTGATCTTTGAGCACAGAGACAGAAGTCCTGAGCACTGCTCAGGGTGACACAAAATCAAAAACATTAAATTAACCCCCAAAATGTCCTCCTTTTAAGCATAATGCTCCATAGAATACTTTGACTAAACATTATCCCTATTAATCATATTCTAAGTTATAAACATTAGTCACGTGTTAAATTCCATACTATTTTGTGCAAATAATTTTCAAGAATAGGGGCATTAAGTTTTAGCCATTTTTAATAGCATCAACAAAATGATTAAGTAGAAGAGGTAGTGTCCTACATAGGTAGTTTAAAAAAGCAAACTACAAATCTCCCAAAGATATTGTGCAACAGCTACTAAATTTGTCTGTCCTTGGAATAGGTTATCCATGACTTCAGTGAAAAGTTGGCACTGTCTCTTTCAAGTATGCTCTACCTTTATCCATTTAACAGGCTGTTGGTGGAAAGCAGATTAAAGGATATGCTAAGGTCTGATGGATACTGTGGGCTTCCTGGCAGTCTGTCTCCCAAGAAAGATAGGAAGCGGGTTTCCTTGTTGACACTGTCTCCATGAAGCATAACCATGGACCCTGCTATCTTGGGTCATTTCCCTGCGTCGCATCTCCTTATTGGCTGTAGCTAGTCAAAGATGGAGTCTAATGGATGCTGCCTGTGACTCAGACAGAAAACAGGTTTTTCCTGTGTTCTGTCTCTCTAAAGCAGAACCAGACAAGATTTTGCCATCTTGGGCTAGTCAGGGAGGTTAAATTTGTAACCTGTTACACCTCCTCCTGTTTGTTTCACCCCTTGCCTGGAGGGCACCCCTGTTTGCTTGTCTAGCACTAAACTGTCTTCTCCCTTTGTGCTAATCATGTGGAATGTTTTTGTAGTGTAAACTATGTACCCTTAACTCTAGCTTGTGTAGTTGTTTGAATCTGTTGGGTATATAAAAGTCGGGATCTTTGTGCAAACTGTCAGCAGCCAAAATGAGAGCCCTGAACTTTCGGACAAAACAATCAAAATAATTATGATTATTAAAAATTAATAATTCACCTCGTTCACGGTCTTTCCTGAGCGTCTCCAAGTGATAGAGATCTCGTTTACATCTGTCGCCTCAAATGCGGGGCCCAAAGGTAAGACCCCATTAAGGGTGGGGCCAGGAGGAAATATATTGTTCAGAGTTTGCATAACCTCCTGTAAGCGGGAGTAATTTTATTGCAATGGGTAATTTCACATCACAGGAGATTCTAACCAACATGGCTGGTCTGCTATTGAGATACGGTGTTTTGAGATGTCTCCTTGAGTACAGAAACATTGTTACCGGTTTATACCTAGAAGCAGGGATCCATTCAATCTGAAAAAGGTTAGAAAGAATGTAAGATGAGCCCACCAAAAACAGTGGGAAGTTATTGCCATGGTGTTAAAGCCCTTTCAGTCCAATTCAGAGGCTCAAGACTTAGTCCCTTCTTTCCCCCCCAGACCCTCCCAGTAAAAACAACTTGCTCTAGCAGTGAAGCAAGCAAACTCAGAACTTGGAACTCGAAGTTAGAAATTAAGTGAAAAAGCTAAACTCAGGACTAGGAAAGTGGAAATAGTAACCTCTTACTATCTTAAATTTATAAATTAATTGGCCATAATCTAGTTTGCCTGCTTTTTAAAATAAAACGGAAAAGTGTTTCCTTGACCCTTTTTTCTTGTACAAAAACAGGCAGAAAACAGAGGCTGGTGCAGACTGAAAACCACAGAGGGGCAAGGTCCCAATCAGCCGAGCCTTGCAGGGCTATTCTTTGCCCTGGGGACTGTCCCTTCCTTTCTCTGTCCATCATTTCCTCTGCCATCCCTTAAGGATAAGATAACAACTAAAGCAAATTGATGGATCAATAGTATTTGCCTGTGTGCATGTGTGGTGACCACCCTCTTTGTCATCAATATGTTTGGCTGTCTGTCTGTCAAACGTTTAAATGTTACAGCCAGATTAAAGTACCAGAAGTGAACATTTTTAAAGCTGGCAAACTGCATCATTAAGAGTAATATCTATCTTAGCAAAAATGCACCACTTCTGAAGCTAAAGCAAAGGGGGAGGGAACCGGGGATGTTGGTGGTGGGAGATGGGCACTGGTGGAGGGACGGGTGCTGGAGCTCTGTGTGACCAAAACCCAAACATGAACTTTTTTCATTGTATATCTTTTTATTTGTATATCTCACGGTGGTATAATAAAATACTTAAAAAAATAAAAAAATTTAAAAAAAGAATTTTATAAAACAGTAAAACTTTGCCTTGTAATTTAATAAATAATTAGCCTCTTCTAAAAATAAGGATCTAAAGGATCTAAAACTTAGTGAAATTCGAGGGCTACTTTCTATGTTTAAAAAAGAAACAAATCTTTTTTTTGTTTCTGCATAACATTGTTAAGGTTATATGATGTTAAAATTTGTAATTTAAAAATTGTGGTAAAAGTTGTAACACAAGAGTAGGGGATCTGTTTGTATTAGCTGCAGTTTAATTGGCAGAACCTTTGTTTTCCCTCCTGGAGCAATCTACCACCCCTCTACCAAGGTCTGTGTGAGAGCCAACAAATAATGAAATGAAGGGGAAAAATGGCTCTTTTAAATTTCAGGTGCTGCTACAAAAAGCAACTTCAAATTTAATGGTTTCTAAAAAGTAGAATTGAAATTGGTCTGCATAGGATATAAAAATGTGTGCTACTGTTAAAGTAATATTATTTCATGTCAGTTTTGTCATCGAGCATTAAAATCTAGTTTAACACTAGAAAACTTTCTCAACAAGTGTGAAATCCTCAGTTTTATGGCAATGATGCATTTTAACCCTATAATGAATAAAAACTAATTTATGCTAGTTACAATTTTTTCCTCTAAAATTTGAAATTTGTTATGCTAAGGGTTAAAGTTTCTGGCTAGATGCTTTATTATGAATAAGAAAAGTATCAGGAACCCCAAACTGCATTTATTTAGAACAAAATGAAATTTAGGATTTAAAATATTTTGGCAAAAATTTTCTGCCTCAAGAAAAATTTGGTTAATAAGCAGCCTAATTTAAAGCATATTCATTCTAGATTCAATCCATGGAATTCCCCAGTATTTGTTGTTAAGTGAACTAATCTCAAAAAAAAAAGTTCATGCCTGCATGGAGCCTATGGGCTCTTTATAACCAGGTTTACCTAATCTTGCTATGACTCCTAAACACTAAAATGTTATAATAATTCTATCACTATCACTATCACTATCCTCCCGTTGATCATGTATTTGCTAGAGCGGGCACCAGTAATATCTCCATATGTCCTGTCTCATGCTAGTACAGCCCAAGGGCATCTATTTGCTCCAGGAACATAAAGAGCCTCAAACCATTATATTAGGTCATGGGAATGAACTAATATAATTGTTACTGGTATTTGGCATATCAAATAAAACAGGGCAGCTTGCCAGGCTTACCATGCAGGTGGCATAACCTTGTAGTCACCTCTAAATATAGCATTTATAGATAAGGAACAGGTCCAGCATTCAGTACCTTGGGAATTGTTAAGTCAAATTATTTATAGTACTGCTATGTACTGTATGTAATGTAATTCCACAAAAGGTGCAAAATCAGAAAAGATAATTTTAAACATTAAACGATTTTCAACAATTATTAGGTAACATCAATTGGGCGCTTCCATCCTGGGAATTCCCACTTATGTACTCAGGAATCTCTTTGCCATACTTGAGGGAGATGCAAAAATTAATAATCTTTGGGAGCTCAATCCAGAATCAGCCCAGGAACTTCAATTTATTGAGGAAATGGTTCATTCAGCTCCATTAAACCGTATTGAAAAATTTGAACCATTCTCTTTGATAATTCTGCATACTGTGCATTCGCCCACTGGAGATTTAATACAGGATTTAAATATTGGAGAGTGGATTTTTTTTTGCCAAATAAAACTACCAAATATTCATCAACTTATCCCTCTAAATTTTCTCAGGTTGTTATAAAAGGAAGAAGACTAGCTGTGCAGCTTCCTGGCTTTGATGCTATAGAAATTATTATTTAGATATGATAAAAGAGAAAATATAAGTCCTGTGGGAAACAGATGAAAATTGGCAAATAGCATGTGCCGGTTATTTGGGTTTAATAATAATAAATAAAGTTGTTTCAGTTTTACAATTAATTAATTGGATATGACCAAACGTGCTTAGTTCAGAAAGGATAGAAGGCGCTGCAACTTTCTGTACTAATGCTTCCAATTTATTTATTTATTTGTTTGTTTGTTTGTTTGTTTATTTATTTTTTTGCTTTTTTCAAGTCTTTTTTTTTAATTTTTTAGTTTTATAATTACAAAGATATACAATTAAAAAGTTCATATTTGGGTTTTGGTCATACAGTGTTCCAGCACCCATCCCACCACCGTGCCCATCTCCCACCACCAACGTCCCGGTTCCCTCCCCCTCCCCCAGCCCTGCTCCATGGCAGGTTCTTTATTTCTTTCCCTTTCTCTCTCTTTCTCTTTTCCTTCCCTCCAGATTATGGATTACAGAACATACATTAAAGGGTTGTCATGTGTATCTTTTTGCCTCTATTTAATGCTCAGTTCTAGGTTTGCATAAGCACCCACGACAATTGTTAGCACACTGTTCCATTTTCTGTCTTACCTAGCCTCCTGACTCCCACACGTTTGTGATAATTTCCACCTTTGACCAGACCTCCTGATATATGTTTCACTTGACCTTGGATATTGGTATCTTAATATGTACATATATATTTATGTTATGCAGATAAATGCAGTCATTCTGTGTCTGTCTCTCTCCTTCTGGCTAATTTCGCTCAACATAATCTTCTCCATGTCCATCCATTTATAGGCAAATTTTATAACTTCATTTTTTCCTAACAGCTGCATAGTATTCCATTGTGTAGATATACCAAAGCTTCTTTATCCAGTCATCGATTTTCGGGCACTCTGGTTGCTTCTAGATTCTGGCTATTGTGAATAATGCTGCTATGAACATAAAAGTAGGGATGGTATTTCCACTGCGTATTTTTGGTTTCCCAGAGTAGATTCCCAGGAGTAGTATGGCTGGGTCAAATGGGAGTTCAATTTCTAGTCTTTGGAGGAATGTCCATATTGTTTTCCAGAAAGGCTGTACCAGCCGGCATTCCCACCAACAATGGATGAGTGTCCCCTTTTCCCCACATCCACGCCAGCACTTGTTGTTCTTGCTCTTTTGAATATGTGCCAGTCTTTGTGGTGTAAAGTGGTATCTCATTGTTGTTTTGATTTTCATCTCTCTGATGATTAGTGATGATGAGCATTTTTTCATATGTTCTTTTGCCATTCGAATTTCTTCCTTGGTGAAGTTTCTGTTCATTTCTTCTCCCCCATTTTTTGATGGGGTTGTTTGTTTTCTTCTTGTAAAGTTCTACCAGTGCCTGATATATCCTGGATATTAACCCCTTATCAGATGGATATTGGGTGAATATTCTTTCCCATTCTGTGGACTGCTTTTGTATCTTAGTCACTGTTTCTTTTGAGGTGCAGAAGCTTTTTAGTCTCAGGGTAGTCCCATATGTTTATCTTTTCTTCTAGTTGCTTTGTTAGTGATGTTTCACCTTGAAGATGCCTTTAGCTTCAATGTCGTGGAGGGTTTTTCCTATATTTTCTTCAATGTACTTTATGGATTCAAGTCTGATATTCAGATCTCTAATCCATTTTGATCTGATTTTTGTGCATGGTGTTAGACACAGGTCCAAATTCATTTTTTACATGTCGCTTTTTTTACATGACCTGACAAGCAGGTCATACCCTTCAGCCGCTCCATAGCTACATGGAGCTATGGAGGCACAGGCCATGTGTCCAGCTGGAGGACACATGCCCCAGTAGTCCCACTGCGGCACTTGATGAGCTCAGCAAACATGGCAGTGTAAAGATGGTAAAGAAAGATGACCGCCAGGTGTCTGTAATCGTGTCACCCCACAGGCGGTTCTGAGGCCCGCTGGAGGTCACCCAGGAGCGGGAGCCGCAAGCCGAGGGGCTCCCCAACCTCACTGTTGCTGCTTGCCACAACCGTGCCCGGCTGCCTGCGTGGCCAGTCCTGGCCAGTGCTGGTGTCCCCCTCCCCCCTCACCTGGTCGCACACCTAGGTGCTATTGTCAGCGCGCACCCAGCAAGCTAGGCTGCACAACTGGCGCCCGCATGGCTGTTCCCGCAGCTCTCCAAGCCGCCGGAGACCTGAGTCGGGCTCTGCTCACTGCCTGACTCCCACCTCTGCCATCGCTGCTGCTGAGCTTCCAGTGCTGCTGCAGCAGCCTCAGGCCGCTGCCATCTTGGCAAAAAAAAAAAAAAAAATCCTTCCCGTGTGGTACACTGAAAGGAAAATATATTAGATAGCCAATACAAACTAGTTAACATTATAAAATATCTTCTTCACTGTATCACTGTCTTCTCATTGTTCATCTTTTTTGCTCGAGTGGGCACCAGTAACATCTCCATACATCCTGTCACAAGCAAGTGTAACCAAAGGGCATCTGCTCGCTCCAGGGACATGAAGAGCCTCAAACCATTCTTCAGGTCATGGAATTGAGGTCCCTAATTGTTACTAGTTTTTGGCATAGCAAATAAATAAAACACGGATAGCTTGCCAGGCTCTGCTGCGTAGGCGGTATACTCTCAGTAGAAGGCTCTCATCTCCAGCATTTACTGATGAAACTTAAAATAACTTCTTAGCTTGTCTAATTTTGCATGCTTTTGAAATCTCAAAACTATAAATAGCAAAAGTCAACTTGTTGTTAGAAAGAAAGGATATGTACTTTTGGAAAAGAATACTTGGGAAAAATTAAATCCTGAACAAAATTGAATTTCTGGCAGTAGTTAGAATGCCAAAAAAGAAGATATAAAAGCTATTTTCAGAATGATCATTATCTTTGATTTAAAAGTGAAAGAGTGGGAGGCTGCATAGCAGAAAAAGGTCTGGATCTTGAAATCTAAGATGTTCACTTTGTAAATAGGCTCTGCTAGCTCTAGCCATGTGATCTAGGGCAGGATGTTTCTTTTGCATACCTTTATCTCTGTAATAATAGTACCTTAGTAGAAAATATGTGGATATGAAGCAAAAATTAATTCAAAGTGTGTAGAGAATCTTGATATATAGAATCCACTCAGTCAGTAAATTGTTGGAATGAAAAATATAGGTATCACAATATAGTTTTAGTCCTTCTAACACAAAACTAAATTCCCCTGTGAAGCCTTTTCCTAAGCTGCAATGGCATAGCACAAAAGTATTTACCACCAATGTAAAACCTAAACTAATACTACCACTAAAGAAAAAAATGGGAATGATATCATAAGTACACGTCTGTATGAAGCAGTTTTCAGGGAAAGAGCAATTCCTGCACCTTGCAATTCCTGCTTTTTCTGTTGCTGCTAGGACAACTGATGCTAAACAAATGCTGACCACTGTTTTCATCTTTTGATGAGAGTTTATTTCAGGACTGAGGTTGTGAAACTTCCTAATAATCTGCATCTCATTCCTGGCTCTCAACTTCTATTCCTTTTAAGATTTTCTCAGTACACATTGAGGATAATTTCATTACTTTGGTCCTAACGTTGAAGCAAAAAACAATGGTGCTTCTCAGTAACTTGAACTGAATGTGCAGTTGGACAATCAACTTGACCCCTTTCATTTGTTAATGAACTCTAATATTTTATCTGTCACAAGGTATTCTAGAACACCATATGTGAGGATTCTTTAATTTCAGTGCCATCTTCAGTATTTGATATGTACTTCTTCAGTTGTAATTCTCCCGACAATCTTATGACCTACACGAGTTATTCCTATTTTAGAAATGTGGAAACGAACTCATAGTGACAACATGACTTGCTCGTTGTCACCCTTTTGGGTTAATGTGAAGTATTAGAACTATTTTTCCTCTTGTAGGAGGAAGTAGTGGTATTTAATTGAGGTTTTAGGGATGATTATTTCATAATATCTATATAGTAACCACCTATCTACAATGGGCAAGTGGCTATAAATGATCATTTAGAGAAAGAATAGTTAGTGTGTTTTACTTACAAATACATTTTTAATGTGAAAATGTTAAGATCAGAATCAGGACTTGTATAAAATTTAAATGTAGTATTATACATTGTAGGTTTTTTACTCAATCTAATACTGGACCAACCAACAAGAAATATTAGTTCAGTAATAATAAATTACAAACAGCATAAAAAGATGCGAAAAGGCTCCTATTCTTACACCTGTTTAAAGGGCCAGGGAGGCTGTTCAGTTCTATTGTGTCAGGTATTGAGGAGAGAGGGATTGTGTTCAAGTCTAAATATTGTAAAGCTAGGGGGTGTTCAATAAGCATAATGGGGGAGAAATGAATGGAAAATTACTAAAGGATAGAAATTACAAAGGGCTAATCTTGCTAATCTAATTTAAGAGAATGTGTTCTAGAAGAGAATGAGGACATTTGAAGCTAGTACTCAAGAATTAAGCCAGTGGGAAATGTACTCAGAAAGACTGGCTAAATTTTACTGGAGGAGAGGATCAAATGTGTCAGTGAAGAATCAGAGAAGCATATTATGTGAAACTTGAAGCAGGACTGTATTGCCAAGTTTAATATCAACAGTTGAAGCAGTGTATTGACTTTGATCTGTTTATCATTTCACGGCAAATCTTGCAAATGTTATAACCACTAATTTTCCCATTTATCACTTATAACTTTTATCTGTTTGGTTTGCGGCCAAACCCAGGAGTGTTGGACTTAAACTCCTGACTCTGTTTTTAGGGGTTATCATGACTCTGTGCTCAAGGATCTTTCCTGGCAGTTTTTAGGGGACTCAGATACACAGGGTAGACCTGTTACCAGCTTTCCCTGTGCTCAGCTGATCACGAGGCACCCGGGAGGGAAGACGGGTTCTAGCTCTGGCCCGCTATCCCATTAGAGCCTTGCAAGAAGCCAGAGGAACCCCCACACTGTGAGAGCTGCCATTTTCAACATCTGGACTCCACAGCTCGTCAGAGATCCACCCAAGAGAAAAGTCTCTATCTCTCCCCATTGCAGTTCATCAGTAAATGCACAAGATGAGTGCCTACACCAGAGTATACCACCCACATAGCAGAGCCTGGCAAGCTACCCATGTTGTATTTGATATGCCAAAAACCAGTAACAATTATAGACCTCATACCCATGACTTGAAGGGAATGGTTAGAGGGTCTTCGTGTTCCTGGAGTGAGCAGATGCCCTTGGGCTACACTAGCATGCAACAGGATGTATGGAGATGGTTACTGGTGCCTGCTTGAGCAAATCGATGAACATCTGGAAGACAAGTGATTGAAGTGAATGTGATGCCAGGTTTCCAACCAGGATCATCCATGAGGAAGGCAAGAGCCTTCCCCCAGTACTAACTTTCTGTCTCTCACGTTGAAAAATTGTTAGATTTTTTCATATCTTCTTTTCTATAAAGGATATAAAATTTAATTAGTTTTCATTCTTAAACTGGTTTTATATTACTAGTAATTAGATAACTCTCTAAATATATACTAATTTATTTATGGATGAGCACATACTAATGAGTGAGCAACCTGAATAAATAACTTGTTCAAACACCATATTTAATGGGTGAACAAAATTTAGAAAAGATTTATTATTCATTATGCATACTTTATTAAGGAATAATGAAAATCTGAAACCCATAGATATTAAGAATCCACTACCCTTGTAAATTGCAAGTAAAGCACAGTTTCACAAATTTACAATATATTGGGAATAATTCTCTGTGTGAGAATGCATTATGATATGAAGTGTATTTTCTTTGATGTAACATTTCCTGCAAACTATAATATAAAATTTATAAAAACAATATAGGTGATTGCTTACATAAAATTTTCTACTTTGAATGGTGGTTTTCGATAGATATTCCTTTACCTTTTGCACATATAATATTAGAATAAAAGAGAAGCCAGAGAATCAAAACCTAAGCTTCTTCATTACTCATGCTTTTCATGCTTTTGCACTAACACAATACTCAGATTTAATTCCTCTTTTCAAGCTTCCTTTGTAAATTTTCCATTTAAAGGTTCACTTAAGACTTTTTATTGGGCCCACACAGCAGTGGTCAGGGATTGCTCCTGGCTCTGTGCTCAGAGATATCTTCTGATGGTGCTCGAGGACCAAATGAGATGCGGGAACTTGAACCCGAGTCAGCAACGTGCAAGGCAAGCACACTATTCACTGTTCTATCAATGTTTCATTAAAGGAGCCCAGCACTCACTTTTTATTCTTCTTTTTAAAAAAGTAAAATTGGGGCCTGAGCAACAATACAGTGGGTAGGGAGCTTGCTTTGTGCGTGGCCAACCCACGTTGATCCCCGGCATCCCATATGGTTCCCGAGAGTACCATCAGGAGAAATTCCTGAGTGAAGAGCCAGGAGTAACCTCTGAACATTGTGGGGTGTGACCCAAAAAGAAAAAAAAAAAGTAAAATAGTGTTATTGAAATAAATTCGGGGCCTTGGAGATAGTACCAGAGGCAGGGCACTTATCTTGTATGTGACTTACTCCAGTTCAATCATCAGCATCCCCAAGGTTTCTCCTGAGCTCTCCCAGGACTGATCCCTGGCGCAGAGCTAGGTGTGACCCGAAGACAAAAATAAAATAAATAAACATATTTAAATTACTATTAAGAGGAGAGAAAGAGAGAGATGCATGTCCAAGAGAGAACAGAGGTTTCTCCACAGGGAAAAGCCAACTGTACACATCTCATAACTCAGTTTGAGATATGAGCATATCTCCATTATAGAGAATGGGTTCCACATGACTTTACAAAGTTTTAGAGTAGGACCCTGGTCTATACATACAGTTCTATATATATCGAGAGAGAGAAAAGCTAATCTGGGCAAATTACCACGTTTTCACCTATTGAACATAAGTAGACATTAAGTGGAGTAAATTTGAATAACGTAATAAAAATGACTGCTGCTGAAAATGGCTCAACTCATATATGCTGAATGGGAGAATTTTTTAGTATCTTTCAAAAATTTATTTACAGAATGTTGTAATTACTCAGTGGTGTAAAAAAGGGAACCGATCTTTAAAACTATGTAGAGTACCTTCTTTTCATTTTATCTCTAAAAGGAATTCCAATATTAAAATGAAGAGTGTATTACTCTTCTTTATCCCAGTTATAGAAACTTGAGAGCAAATATAACGAGGGCAACAAGGAAGGACTTGGTGGAGACCTGCCACCTGGGTGTTTTCTTTACTCAGTGATCCTGTCCTGTATGTGCTCCTTCCAGGGTCCATTCTGTCATGACTTTAGCACCATGCAGTGATGCTGCACTGCAGGCGAGGCTGCAGTTCAGGCGAGGCTCTCTTTTTCCAGGAGCTCCAAGAACAAGAGGGCAACACCTGAGAATGAGTGAGGAATGTGTAGTACTTTCCCCCAAATATAAAAACAGGTAGACTATTCCTTCCTGGCACTATGAAAGCAAAGAGGTGAGGGAAAAGTGTACTTACCTATTTGTTATGAGGACTAAATAAGAAAGAATATTTTATTATTTTTATTCATTTTTAAAGTAAGGTACTTTAATTCAAATTAAAATTTTTAGTTAATTCTTTTTATTAAGAATTTTATTCATAGTTGATTTCATTCATAGTTGAGATTCAGGCATACAATGTTTCAACACCAATCCCATCATCAATGTTAATTTTTCTCCCCCACCATCCCCAGACACCTGGTGGCTTTGGAGGACCATATGGGATACCAGGGATTGAACTGCCAGCCTGCTTGACAGGCATATTTATCGAGTTTTAGTCAGTTTTCTAGTTCAGATATATAGATATACGACACTTCTGCATCACAAATGCACCTGAAACCCTTGCCCATCACCACCGCTTCCTCCTGTTTGCCTCTTCCCACTTTGGTTTTTTTTCCTTAACGTGTTCTTCTCAGTTCTATAATCAAGAGGATGGGGTAATCTAGGTATCCTCCCTTTGATGCCTTGCATTCCCTTATCTTGATATTCTATATAATACCATAGATAAGTAAGAGCACCTAGTACTTTTTATCCTGAGTTACTTAACATGATGTCCTCCAATTCCATTTAAGTTGCAGCAAATTCCATGATTTCATTCTTCCTTACATGTGCATAGTTTTCTGTTTATCCACTCATCTGTTCTTTGACACAGTGTATTTCATATCTCAGCTCTTTTGTTAAGTGCTGTAATAAATAATAATGTACTATGTACTTTTGAATTAATGATTTTCTGGAGGTAGATGCCAAGATATGAACTTTCTGGATGATGTGACAGCTTTGTTTTTACTTTTCTGAAAAATATCTATACATTTTCCACTTTTTAAATATGTGCAATTCTCACTAGTATGAGATTATATTATTGTCATCTAGATTTGGATTTTTTCTGAAAATAATGAGGATGAATACTTTTTTACATGCTCATTGGCAACCTGCTTTATTCAAAGAAGTGTCTGTTCAATTTTCAATATTTTTGGTAAGTTTTTTTTATTATTTGTAGTCTGATCTGCTGGGTGGAGTTGTGACGAGAGGGGAAGTCTGGACGTGGAAAATGGCAGCCCCCATGGAGTAGGGGGGTCGTCTGGCTTGTTGTGAGGCTCTGCTGGGATGGTAGGACAGGGCTAGAACCCGCCATGCCTCCTGGGAGCCTCATGAGTGGCTGGGCACAGGGAGAGCAAGTAGCAGCTCTGCCCCATGTCTGAGAGTCTCTGGTTCAGCATACCTGGGCTGGATTGAAAAAAAAACTGCTGCAGGGTGGGTGTCGATGATCTGGGCTGTGATATTTTTTTTCAATCCGGCCCAGGTATGCTGAACCAGAGACTCTCAGACATGAGGCAGAGCTGCTACTTGATCTCCCTGTGCCCAGCTGCTCATGAGGCACCCGGGAGGCATGGCAGGTTCTAGCCCTGACCTGCCGCCCAGCTACCTGCCTCTCCCAGAGTCGGGTAGATCCTTCAGTAATTAACCTCATCATTTCATCAGCTCTGTCATACTCTCCATCTTCCTCAACCCCATTTTTTTTTCTCTCTCTCTCACACACACACACCACATGCACACTCACAGGCATTCATAGTCTAAAGGTATTGTCTGTGGGGCTCCTCAGGTAGCATCCCAGGTATGAGCTAGGCAGTATTGCTCTGCCCTGGGTTTCCCTCCTTTACCTCTGAATATCTTCCATCATCCCTATTCACTTGATCTCTTGAACCCCGTTATTCATTGATTTGCTCGAGCAGGCATCATTAACATTTCCATTGGACCGTATCACGTGCCAGTGTAGCCCAATGGCATCTGGTTGATTCAGGAATATGAAGAGCCTCAAACCGTTCCTTCAGGGTATTGACAAAGAGGTCTGACCATCTTATAGGTGGGCTGTCATGTGATCTTTTGACATTCCGTGGGATACAGTCAGTAATGGCTCTAGTCAGCGGTTGTCTCCAAATCACATTACATGTCCAGCCCATCTGATTTTTGATGCCTTGGCAAACGAGACAGCATCCCTGATTCTGGAATAGCGATGTAGGTCGAAGCTCCGGATTCCTTCTCTCACTTGAGTGAGGCGTGATATTCCAAGCATAGTTCTTTTCGATTCCTCTCTGGGAGACCAGAATAGCATTCTCATCCTGATTCCATAGGGCCCAGGTCTATGAGGCATATGTTAATGCAGGGAGAATGGTAGAGTCGAAGAGATGTGCCCAGAGACAGAGGTTCTTTGTCCTTTTAGCTATTTCTTCAATGCCTTTGAAGGCATTCCATGCCACTCTCGTCCTCCTGTGCAGCTCAGGTTTTAGGTCATTCATTATGTTGACTTTTCAACCTAGGTACACAAAACTGTTGCATTCACAGATGTCTGTTCCATTGAGAGTGAATGGGACCTTTGGAACTAGTTCATTTTTCATGAACATTGTTTTGTTTAGATTCAGCTGTAGACCTATCTTTCCACATTCTCGGTCAAAGTCAGCCAGCATTTGGGCTGCTTGGCTAATGCTTGGTGTTGTTAGAATGAAATCATCTGCAAACTGGAGGTGGTGTAGTTGCCAACAGTCTATATTCACTCCCATTCCTTCCCATTCTAATTGTCGCATGATGTTCTCGAGGGTGGCACTGAAGAGTTTTGGTGAAATGGTATCACCCTGTCAAACCCCTTTTTGACATCAATGATCACTTCTTTGTAGAATGGTGAGATCCTGGTGGTGAATCCATAATACAGCACACGAAGGATCTTGATGTGTTGGGTTTGAATGCCCTGTTTGGCTATAGCTTCGATGACTGCTTAAATCTCTACAGAATCAAAGGCTTTCTTTAAATCATGAACGTGAGACAGAGAGGCATCTTGTACTCTCTATAAACCTCAATGAGCTTGGTTACTGTGTGGTTATGGTCGATTGTGCTGAATCCTTTCTGAAAGCCAGCTTGATTGCATGGTTGTCCTTCATCTAGTGTTCTACCAATCCTGTTCAGGATAACTCGAGTGAATAGCTTGTAGATGACAGACAACAAGCAGATAGGGCGAAAGTTGCCAATGTCGTGAATGTCTTCCTTCTTGAACAGTAGAACTGCCCTGCTGGTTTTCCATTGGCAGAGCACCTTGTATTTGGACAGGTAGCGTGTGAAGAGCCAAACTAGTGTATTGATGAGTACGGATGGCAGATTCTTCAGGTGTTTGGGTCTGACTTTGTCTGGGCCTGGTGCTGTTCCCTTCTTTACTGACAAAATGACATGTCAGATTTCAAAAAGGGAGAACGTTGGGAATGACATATCCATCCTGCGGAATTTGGTATGTGGGCAGATGGATGTGTCTATCAAAGAGATCTGAGTAGAAGTCGTGAATAATTTTCTTCATTGCCTTTCTGGAAGATGTGATAGATCCATCAGGGTGTTGGATGGCAGTCATCTGGGTCTTATAGTTGGCGAAGGACAGGCGGAAATTGTGAATGCTTTTCCCAGCTTCTGCTGCATCTTCCAGTATTTCTGCTTGTTTCTCTTTGAGGTCTTCCTTTATCGCTTCTCTGTACCAGTTTGCAAGCTTGGACTTTAGCATTTGGTTGCCTGAGGCTCGAGGCTTGCCATATTGGCGAATGAGCTCGAGAGTTTCTGAAGATAGGCATCCTTTTGTGTCTTTCTCTCTCTGCGCATTTTAGCACAATCATGGAGGTGCTGAACCAGTCTTTTTTATTCTTCATCGATGTTGTCAGTGATGGTATCTTCCCATGTTGCCGCAATGGTGCTTAAGAGTTCCCATTTGGTGGTCATTCTGGGAGATCTCTTCTTAGCCTTTTCTCCCCATTGTGTGAACTATGTCCATATAAATCATCATGTCTTGCATTCTGGGTTCTCCTCTGCCAGGAGCTTTTCAAACTTGGGAAGCAACATGAAAACATTTTTTCTCACTTGATTGCCCCTATACAAGTGTACAAACAGAATGTTGGTCCCACTCACCTAAGTTCTAAGGCAGTTGGAGTCTGTGACCAAGGAATTGAGGCAAGTTTGTTTTCTCTTCAATCAGGTCTACCCAGAAACCCCCTCAAGGATTTTGCCTATTTTATCTCTCCTCCATGTTGACTACAAGCTACCCATGTCATATTTGATATGCCAAATACCAGTAACAATTATAGACCTCATTCCCATGACCTGATGGAATGGTTTAAGGCTTTTATGTTCTGGAGCAAGCAGATGTCCTTGGGCTCTACAAGCATGAGACAGAACATATGGAGATGTTACTGGTGCCTGCTCGAGCAAATCGATGATGAATGGAAAGACAGTGATACAGTGATGTTGACTACTTAGTGTGTTTTTCGGCAGCACATATACATGTTGTGTACTTAACTGGAGAAAATGGGCAATGAGAGACCTAGTAAAACTCTCTGGAATTAGAACTATGTAACTGATTCGAAGAGCCAGCACTAATGGGTTTTCTTATTTTTCTGGTCACTGAGTCCCCAAAATTGCTTATGTCACTCCATATATATCCTCAGACTCTGAAAACACACACTAGAAATAAATTTCCAGCCTATTCCTAAGAGCACCTTCATTATAAAAGGTTTTAAAAATTCTTAATGAATATATTTTTTTTTCCTACACCTGGAAGAGCAGAAACCACCTTTCCTCGTTGAACCCCCTGCATTCCATGGACTATGAGAGCAACTTCCGACGAGTCCACCATCCCAATGGAGCCCAGAGAAACCCCAACAACTTGCTGGCAGCGGTCTTCACAATCCACACTCCGCAGCTCAGCAGATTAATCCGTCTCCAGCCTGACTTGTCAGATACCCAGCCTACAAGGACCCACCCAGCAGAGACCCGCCCTTCAGAGGTGAGTATTTCAAGCCCAGGAATGCTTGAGCCTAAGACACAGATACACCTGGCAGAGCAGAAACCAGCTTTCCCCCGTTGCCTCCAAATTACCATGAATATTCTAGCCACCCCTCTGACAGAGCCCCACAAAGTAATGAGAATTTAGCGCCTGCACGTCAGAGCCTGGCAAGCTGTCTGATACGTGTTCGATATGCCAAAACCAGTAACAAAAAAATGTTTATTTTCCTGACCCCGAAAGAGCCCTTAATATGGCAGTAGTAAGAAAGGCAAACAAGCAGTGCCTGATAAAATTTCACTGCCATCCTAGACTGCCAAAGCGAAGAAAGACTAAAATGACTGTCTGTACTTTCAATGCACGTACGCTGGCAACAGAAGCATATATTGAGGATCTGATGGTACAAGCGCAAAAGATCCAAGTACAACATCATTGGTCTGACTGAGGCGAGGGAGGCGTCAGTTGCTCATGCTGTATTTGACACCTGAGAAGAATTGTTCCTTGGAACATGTGAGGAAAAGAGGCATCGGTGGCGTTGGTGTCCTTGTCAACACAAACATGGCCATAAACATTGATTCATTTGAATGCCTAACAAACTGGATAGCATGATTACACTTGAAGAGATGTGGCTCACTGCCAGCAATTTGTATCTTCATTGTCTATGCACCAACATCCACATACGGAGGAGATGAAACAGAAATTCTACGTGGAACTGGAGGAGTTCTATAAAAAAGATCACACCTTCTACAAGATCATAGTTGGTGATTTTAATGCCAAGATAGGACCGAGATCATTGGCTGAAGAACTCCACATCGGAACCCATGGCCTAGAATGGAGCGAACAGGGTGAGAGACTATCTGAGTTCATCATGTCCACCAAGAACATTCATGGGAACTCACAGTTCCAGAAGGCTGAAGCAAAACGTTGGACATGGGAATCTCCTGGTGGACAGTTCCACAATGAAATTGACAACATCATCTTCTGACTGATGTTGCTGTCGTCCCACAAATTCCAAACAGGATCGGACCACCGTCTCCTTTGTGCAAAATTCTACTTGACACACTGGGATAAAAGGCTGCAAAATTTGAGAAGAGAACTTCCAGAACGATCACTAACTGAGAACACTTTGGTACCATTGCAGCAACATGGGAAGATACCATCATTGATGACATCGATGAAGAATACAACCCACTGGTTCAGCACCTCCATTATTGTGCTAAGAATGCCGGAGAGAGAGAAAGACACAAAAGGACACTTGTCTTCAGAAACTCTTGAGCTCATTCGCCAATGTGGCAAGGCACAAGCCTCAGGAGACCAAATGCTAATGTGCAAGCTTGCTAAACGGTCCAGAGAAGTGATAAAAGAGGACCTCAAAGACAGAAGAGCAGAAATACTAGAAGATGCAGAAGAAGCCGGGAAAAGCATTCGTACTGCCCGCCTGTCCTTTGCCAACTATAAGACCAAGATGACTGCCCTTCGACACCCTGATGGATCTACCACATCTTCCAGAAAGGCAATGGAGAAGATTATCCAGGACTTCTACTCAAATCTCTTTGATAGCCAAATCCACCTGCCCACATACCAAATTCCATAGGATGGATATGTCATCCCCAACGTTCTCCCTTCTGAAATCTGACATGCCATCTCGTTGGTAAAGAAGGGAACAGCACCAGGCCCAGATAAAATCAGACCCAAACACCTGAAGAATCTGCCGTCAGTACTCATCAATACACTAGCTAGGCTCTTCACCGCGCTACCTGTCCGAAAGCAAGGTGCCCTCCCAATGGAAAACCTGCATGACAGTTCTACTGTTCAAGAAGGGTACGTTCACGACATTGGCAACTATTGCCCCATCTGCCTGTTGTCTGTCATGTACAAGCTGTTTACACAAGTCATCCTGAACAGGATTAGCAGAACGCTAGATGAAGGACAACCATGCGAGCAAGCGGGCTTCCGGAAAGGATTCAGCATAATCGACCATATCCACCAAGCTCATTGAGGTTTGTAGGGAGTACAAGATGCCGCTCTGTCTCACGTTCATTGATTTGCAGAAAGCCTTTGATTCTGTGGAGACTGAAGCAGTCATCGAAGTCCTAGTAAAACAGGGTGTTCAAACCCAATACATCAAGTTCCTTCGTGAGCTGTATTTGGATTCACCACCAGGATCTCACCATTCTACAAAGAAGTGATCATTGATGTCAAAAGAGGGGTTCGACAGGGTGATACCATTTCACCAAAACTCTTCAGAGCCACCCTCGAGAACATCATGCAACAATTAGAATGGGAAGGAATGGGACTGAAGATAGATGGTCGGCAACTATACCACCTCCACTTCGCTGATGATATAGTTCTAATAACACCAAACTTTAGCCAAGGGGCACAAATGCTGGCTGACTTCGACCTAGAATGTTGAAAGATAGGTCTATAGCTGAATCTAAAGAAAACCATGTTTATGAAAAATGAACTAGTTCCAGAGGCACCATTCACTCTCAATGGAACAAACATCTCTGAATGCAGCAGTTATGTGTACCTAGGTCGAGAAATCAACATAATGAACGACCTAAAACCTGAGCTGCGCAGGAGGAAGAGAGCGGCATGGAATGCCTTCAAAGGCATCGAAGAAATAGCTAAAAGGACAATGAACCTCCATCTCTGGGCACATCTCTTTGACTCCACCGTTCTCCCTGCATTAACGTGCGCCTCAGAGACCTGGGCCCTACGAAAGCAGGATGAGAATGCTATTCGGGTCTCCCAGAGAGGAATCGAAAGAGCTATGCTTGGAATATCATGCCTCACTCAAGTGAGAGAAGGAATCAGAGTTCCGACCTCTGTCACTATTCCAGAATGTGGGATTCTGTCTAGTTTGCCAAGACATCGAAAATCGGATGGGCTGGACATGTAATGCGATTTGGAGACAACCGCTGGACTAGAGCTGTTACCAACTGGATCCCACGGGATGTCAAAAAAATCACGTGGCCGCCCACCTACAAGATGGTCAGACTTCCTTGTCAAGACCCTGAAGGAATGTTTGAGGCTCTTCATATTCCTGAATAAAGCAGATGCCATTGTGCTACATTGGCGCGTGATAGGGTCCAATGGAAATGTTACTGGTGCCTGCTCGAGCAAATCAATAAAGAACAGAATTCAAGTGATCAATGAATATCTATTTTTCACTTAAATAAGATCATTTTAATTGTGTATCTTATTTTAAAGAGAACAGGGAAAAGTTTTAGCAGTTTACTTTTTACAGAAAAGGTTAAATGCAGCATTCCATACCTCAAAAGCTTATACTAATCAATTGGCTTACTACTAGGTCCTTTGCTTTTCCTTAAAAATATTTAATCAGGCACAGAACTGTGACTGGCTGGGAAACAGCAAGAGGCACAGGGCTGAACATCTGCCACTCAGTCTGTGCTGGGCATTTGATGGGTCCTGGAAGGGGGGCAGGACCAGGCTCCCCTACCTCCTGGTCAGAACCCCAGAGACCCGAAAACCTCATGCATCACAACCGTAGCCACTACCAAGGTCCGGACTCCACAGCTCGGCAGAGCCACACCCCATGAAATAGTCAAGTTTTAATCCCAGGTATGCAGGACTGGGTGATTGAATTCACCAAGTTTCCTGGGGAGCTGAAGCTGGGGTGCTCTCCCCCCAACTCAATGCCCTCTGGCAAGGAGCAGTGGGCCAGCTCAGAACTGCAACTGGTTATCTCAAAACCTAGTATATTCATCTAACTGGTATCTCATTACATGTTTCTAGCACGAAAAGTGTGTGGGCACGAGGTGTGGTCTGGGAGCCACCTTGGTAATTTCCTATACAGTGGACTCAAATGGCACAATGGAGATTTGAGGATCTCCATTGACTTTTGT
>JAJIBD010026867.1:30000-133234 GCA_021461705.1 Cryptotis parvus
TCTTTCTTTCTTTCTTTCTTTCTTTCTTTCTTTCTTTCTTTCTTTCTTTCTTTCTTTCTTTCTTTCCTTCCTTCCTTCCTTCCTTCCTTCCTTCCTTCCTTCCTTCCTTCCTTCCTTTCTTTCTTTCTTTCTTTCTTTCTTTCTTTCTTTCTTTCTCTCTCTCTTCTTATTTTTATTTTAGTCATTGGTTTGCATTAATGTTATTGAAAGGGTGCCATGTACATATCTCTTTACCTCCTTTCAGCATTCAGTTCTTGTCCAGAGTGATTATTTTTGACTATCATGGTCATAATGGTTACTTCTCTGTTCTAATGAAAATCCTGCTCCCCAAACTCTTGTGACAAGTTTCCTACCATAGTCTCTTGTCCCTTGTATCTATCATCTTTTGGTATTGTTCTTATTCTGTGTTTTTATATCCTGCAAACAAGTGTTATCATTCTATGTCTGTCTCTCTCCCTCTAACTCATTGATTTAGACTCATATTGACTCACATTTCCATTCATTTATAAGCAGAATTTTATTACTTCATTTTCCCTAAAGGCTATGTGGTATTCTGTTGTGTAGATGCACCATAGTTTCTTTATCTACTCATCTGTTCTTGGGTATTTGGGTTGTTTCCAGATTCTGTCTATTGTGAATAATGCTGCAGTATTCTTAAGAGTGCAGATTCCTTTTCTGGACTGTATATTTAGACTCGTAGGTTATATTCCAGGGGCAATATTGCTTTGTCTTACAGAAGCTGAATTTCTATTTTTTCTTTGTGGAATGTCTATATTATTTTCCAAAAGGATGGGACCATTTGGAATTCCCAGCAGTAGTGAAAGATTGTTCCTCTCTCTCATAAGCATGGGTAGTTCTTGTTCTTTTTCATCTGTTCCAGTTTCTGTGGAGTGAAACAATATCTCATTTTTGTTTAGATTTGCGTCTCCTGGATAATTAGTAACGTAGTGCATTTTTTTCATGTGCCTTTTGGCCATTTGTGTTTCTTCTTTGAGGATGTTCTTCTTCATATCTTCATCCCATTTTTTTGACAGGATTGGATATTTTTCTTGTAAAGTTCTAACAGTGCATTTTATATCTTTTATGTTAACCATTTTTATGTTAACCATTATCACATAGCTATTTGATAAATTTTCTTTTAAAACACAAGTTAATTCTAATTAATGATGCATTAAAGTGGTTTTAAAATGTTCACTTGATCACTTGATCGCTTGAATCCCGTTATTCATAGATTTGTTCGAGCGGGCTCCAGTAACATTTGAAATGTTAGTCGCCAAAAATTATTCACAAAGTTATCTAAGACCCGCTGAATGAAAAAAGAGGATGCATAGTAGATGGGGAGTACAATGATACTTTGAAATCCACACTTATTTGTACATTTTATTATGTTTTAATTGTATAATGCAAATATTATGTATTCCTAGCCCTGATAAAGATAATTATCTGTGATTGTATATGAACTGCTAAGAACCAAATTTCTATTTTTGATTGATTTCTGATTAGAATCACAATACTATAATTAGCAAAGATTGTTCCAAAGTAGATGGCATATATGTGTTTTCACTTGTATATTTATGTGTGTTTGTAACTAGATAAAGTGTTTTTGTGTTCATTATGTTTATTTATGTATGTGAATGTATGCATGTATATGTCTGTTTGTAAGTTCATATGGGTGTTCACTGTGTTTATGTGTGTATGGGCACATATATGTGTGTGTTTGTAAGGAGAGTAAGTGAATATTGTGTTCACTGTGTTAATATCTGTGTATACACACACACATATATATGCATGTACCTGTGTTTGTAAGTAGAGTGTGTAGATATGGGTGTTCATGTGCTTATGTGTATGTGTATGTATCTTTGTTAGAATAGTTAATGAATATGAGTGTTCACTGTGTTTATGGACACATGTATATACTTGTGTGTTTGTCAAGTAGAGTTAGTGCATATGGGTGTTCACATGGGTGTTCACTGTGTTTATGTATGTATGGACACATGTATTGCATGTGTGTTTGTTAAGTAGAGGTAGTGCATTTGAGTGTTCACTGTTTAGATATGGGCACATGTATTTGTATGTGTTTTAGTGAAATAAAGGTAGTGTATATGGATATTCACTTTGTTTTTGTAGGTGTATGGGCACTTGCATATATTTATACATGTGTATGTATTTTTAGGAGAGTAAGTGCACATTGTGTTCACTGTGTTTATGTGTTTGTAAGTGCAGATATATTACTGTGAGTTTGTAAGTACAGCAAGTTCATATGGGTGCTCACTGAGTCTTTAGACCTGTCCAGTGAAAAGCACTTTCCTATATTCTACCCATTTAAATAACCTTCATAACTACATCTATCTGCATCTTAGTCATCTTGAGATATCATAAAAAATATTAAACACAGACAATTTAGAGTTGTGGTACTGGGGAAGTGGAAGATTGGAATACCAGTATGTTCAACCCTGGTGATGGCCCCTGTCCCAATGTACCAAGAGCCATCTTATCACTGTATCCTCAAGTGGCAAAGACAGATCTCTAGTGTGTCTTGTTTCATATGGGTAGAATCTCTGTGAGAAGAATCTTTACTTGACTCTTTGACCTCATCAATCTCATCTCCGCTGAAGTTATATGATGGGTTAGGACTTTACATATAAACTTCAGGAGTGGTATGGCAACATAATTCGTCCATACAAACTAGTCTATTCTCTTATGTAAAAAGAAATAATATGTTATTGCTGTCACGGCATAATATCAACTAGAATATTTCCTGGGGATATAAAACATGGTATTTTATACAGTGCAATGTCTGAATTTATACCTTTGTGCAACCTTTTAAGAAATTTAGTGCTGAAGTTTTATTCACCTCTTAATATACTTCTTTGTATTATTTCTTTTCCCTGAGGAAACTGTAAAAGTTGTGTGTTCAAAGGATATGAAAGTACAGTCAAGGGAGCATGGAATTGGAGATCAAACAGGTTCCAATTATAGCTTCCCAAGGCTTTTTGTCCTTGTCCCAAGGCTCTTTAGCTCTGCTTCTCACTTGGTTTACAATGCTTAGCCTCTTCAGAATAAGAATGTTCATGTTTCCTTAAAGTAATGAGATGACTGTTTCACATAAAAATCTCAAGGAGTCCTACTATTACTGTTCATGCAGAGCTCTGCTGTTATTGGCTTGGGAGGTAACACTTAATGGACACCCTACTCTATCTCATATGTTATCTGCCTCATATATTATGCCTAAATATCTGACCCATTAAGCATAGTTATATAATCATTATGACAACAAGACTAACATGATGTGTTCTCTTTCAGCACTAGGATTTGGTCTTTTGATATGTTTTCCTGATATTATGGATGATAGTAATGAAAAGTGAGAACCAAATATGTACCAAATTTTAGGTTAAGTGTTTAATACTTTATCTCCAGTCCTACAAAATTCCTGTGGTAATTCACTCCCATTAAATAAGAAATTCTGGTAATAAAATAATTCATTTTTATACATTTTTCCCTTGTTTTTAGGGGAGGGGTATAGCAGCTGTGCTCAAGGCTTGTTCCTGGCTATTTACGCAGGGATAATTTATGGTGATTTTACAAAGTTCTGGGGAATAAACCTGGGTTAGATGTGTGCAAGGCAAATGCTTTAATCTCTGTATTATTTCTTTGACCTTAGTCTTCATTACTTAAAATTGAATCACTATGATATACAAAGTTATGAAGTGGTTAATGTCTGAATATCATCTGTACAATATGCCAATATCTGACCCTTTATCAAAGTACCTTTTCTGCCACCAATACCCCTGGTTTCTCTCCTGCTCTTCCCACCTCAGAGACTGCCTTGTTGGCAGATAATTTTCTTTTGTTCTTTCTTTTTCTCTCTCTCTATCTCTCTCTCCCATTTTTCCTTTCAGGCAGTGAGGTTTTTAATAATTTTAATGAGAGGGTATATATAACTTTTACTTCTTTCTGCACTCCGATTTTGTTCAGATTGATGATTTTCAACTATTATTGTTGTAGCAGTTCTTCTCTGCCCTAACTGTACCCCCCATCCCATCCCACCCTGTGACAAGCTTTATTACTAATGACGTTCTGACCCTCATTTTATTGCCTTTAAGTATTATTCTTATATTACTTTTTTCTATACTCAAATGAGCATTATCATTCTATATCTGTCCATCTCCTCTGTTTTTCCCTCTGACTTATTTCTCTCAGCATGATACTATCCATATCCTTGCATGTATAAGCAAATATATCACTTCATTTTTCCAAACTGCTGCACAGTATTCCACTATGTAATGGTCCACTGTTTCTTTATCCTCTCATCTGTTTTCTGCTACTTATTTCCAGAGTCTGGCTATTGTATAAGCAATGAGCATGTAAGTGCAGATTCCTTTCTGCATTGTGGTTTTGGGACTCTAGGGTATATTCCAAGGAGTGGTATTACTGGGCCATATGGAAGCTCAATTTCTAGTTTTATGAGGAATGTTCATATTGTTTTCTAAAAGGGCTGCAGCAGTCAGCATTCCCACCAGCAAGGTGTGAGAGACCTGTTCTCCCTGCAGTCACATCAGATAACCTTCTTTCTTTTTATTTGTGCAGGTCCAGAAATGTTTAAGGCAGCAGAAATGTTTTGAAACTGCTAATTGCAGTTGAAAGTGACCTATATGTCTGATGGAAGAAAGCTGATTTAGTAGCAGATGGTAGAAACATGTTATACTTTATCAGTTATCCAGAGTCAGTCTGTAAATGTGTATTCATAGACAAAACAGAGCCTTCTTGAGATGCTCTGGAAAAGCAGGTAGCAACAGCACGCATGATTTTGGTTATTGCTTGAATTTTCCTTTGTTGTTGTGAACAACACACATTCCCTAGTAGGAAACTGTGAAGGAGGTAACCACAGTGATACTATTTGGTCTCTGTCTTCTGACTGCTGTTCTGTTCTCTGCAAACATAGGATGGGATCATCTCACCAGTGAAATTTTCATCAGTTTGGTATCTCTGAGGAATTAGTTGTGAGATATAGCTTTTACTTGAAGACTGATGGATTAAATGGGCTAGTGGTGATAAGGGAAATTTTGTGAACATGTAAAGAGGCTGCTAGAGCTAAAATCAATCCCAGAATCATAGTAGATAGAGACAGTTTCACAGGTTTACTGACTGTTCTCAAGTGTTACAGATTTTAGCATTCATCCTTTTATTTCTAACAAACATAGTGATACATCCTCAAATGCTTTGCTCAACCTTTACAAATATTCTAAATTTAATAAGAAGCATCACAATATATGGACTTTTGGTTTCAACATTCATACAAAGGTAAAAGCAAATCTTTAGCTTCAGTAATTAAATTCAAAGAACCACCAGTATTTTATTTGGCTAAATGTAGAGTATGTTTCTATAGAATTTGAGGTCAGAAAATATGTCCAGTTGTATGTCTTTTTATCCAAATATCTACTTTTAAATTTTTTAATAAAATTAAACTTATCTAACTCTATTAGTTTACAAAAAGAAATAATTTGAACTAAGGATTAAAGTCTTTTCTAAGAGCATGTTGCTGATTGATGCAGTTAGGATGAAATCCAAAGATTTTTTGCTGTGTATTTAGTATATTTATCTGAATAAATATTCATTTACAAAATGGTCAGATTTTTTCATCAAGACCCTGAATGAACGGTTTGAGGCTCTGTATATTCCTGAAGCAACCAGATGCCTTTGGGCTATGCTGGCACGTGATAGGGTCAAATGGAAATATTACTGGCACCTGCTTGAGCTAATCAATGAATAACGGAATGTCAAGTGATCAAGTGATTAAGTGATCTGAATGGTAATGCTCAGTTACTAGAAGCCTAAATAGTTTGGAATTCACATGACTCCTTGGCGTCACATGCCATGTGCTAATTAATATTTAATCATTATAGCTATCTGGTAACAGGTTACTGTAGATATTACAACTTGGTTGCCTAAAATTTTGTCAGTTTTCTTAAAATCTTTGTGAGATTTAAGTGCTAGTACTTTTCACTTGGGTCTAGGTGATAGTCCTTGGTCAAGATATTTTTCTTCAAATATAAGGCAGGGTGAAAGGGGACATCTGTGTTTCTTTGAAGTGCAAAATAGCCCCTATGACCTCAGAACATGCGCCCTCCTCCTCAGGTACAACTCTGGTGGGAGGGCATGGCATCCTGGACCCGGGCCTCATATGGCCACAAGTTAATCTCCCTTTCCATATTGCATTGGACCCACATCTTGGACTTTTATACTGCACTCTTATAAGGGCAGCCTAGCTACCCAAACAAAGTTAGGCTAATAGTCCATTCAACAAACCCCTAAAACTCATGAAAATAATGGTAAACACAAGAATCAATACAAGCCAAATCTAAAAGAAACAGTGAGTTCACAACCAAGAACATGTTCTCTGAATCAGTGCCAGAGGTCCCTCACAAGTCACACAGGAACTCCAAAGGTGAAGATAAAATCCTTGAACAAGAAAGAAGAGACCACTAACTACCAAATCTCCCCAGAACCCCACCAGGATGTGAGACAAAGACACTGATAGGTCACTAAAGACTCCCCTTCTAGATGACCACACATAATGGGGGAAACAATGCAGAGCCCCACCACAAGGAGTGGATAAAGATAAAAACCTGTGGCCAGCTTCATATTGCTTCTAGGGCCAGAAAACATGTAGGTTGCTGTGGGCACACCAACCGGGATTACAGTGGAGATTGAGGCCCTCTCCCCTCATCCCTCCCACCTCCAGAAACCCAGTGAGTGTGACTATGAGCTCCATATCCAACCAGGTACCATGAATGGTCAGTAAAGCCAAGAGAATGACCAGATGCACCACTCCTGATCATTTTGCAGCTCCTGCCTGCAAAGACCTGCCCAGGAAGCAAAGAGAGGGGAAAACTGTCTCCATTCATGGCCAGTTTCATCGTCACTTCTAGGACCAGCAAACACACAGATTGCCGTGGGCATGCCAACCAGGTTTGGAGCAGGGATTGAGGCCCCTCCTCTCCCCCAACCTCCAATGTCCCAGTGGACATGACTACAAGCTGCATAGTTGCCTTTCACAACTGACTATGAGCTAAGTCTGGGAACAATGACTAGAGGCACAATTACTACAGCAGGCACAACTACTACAGCTTCTTCCAGTGGTGCACAGCAAAGCAGCCACATGTCATGTTAACAAAACCACCCAGTTTAAGGTCAGGTCTTTGCCAGGACCTTTCCCATACATATGTTGCAATGAGCAATATGGTTGCAGCAGGCTGTGGGATCTGGTGTGGAGATAGGGAATGGTTGGGGGTTGGTAACCTTTGGTGGTGGTAGGGGCACACTGGTGGTGGAACTGGTGTTGAACATTGAACTTGTGACAGCTGTACTGTGAAAAAATCTGTAAATCATAGTGTTTTAATAAAGAAAAATAAAAGAGCCCAGACCCTCAACAAGGAATACGCACATACATAATCTCTCTAATAAAAAATTCAGAGATGAAATGGTGAGGATGTTTAATGAGCTCAAAGAAATATTGGGCCATTCCAATAAAATATAGGAGGATATGAAAGAAACAGTGAAACAGTCAATAAAATAAAGGACAAAATAAGAGCATAAATACAAAAACTATAAACAGAAGTGTCATTAGTAAAATATTTCATTATTGAAATGAAAAACTCAATGACACCTTCAACAGCACAATGATAACAGTCAAAGACAGAATCAGTGAGCTTGATAATGAGCTGCAGAAAGTTCTCAGTTAACAACAGAACATGAAAAAGTCCTCAAAGTAGCTCAGCAGTGGGCAAGAAAACATTGAATGAATTCAAGAGGATTCTTATGTTGTGGGACATCATAAGAACCATAGGCATCTCAGAAGGAAAGTGAGACAATCCCATTAAGATAGGAATAATTAAAGGCATCATTGTTTGAAAAGTTCCCAGAAATCGAGGATATAGGCATCCAAGAAGCCCAAGGGTACTAGCTAACAGAGACCCTAACAAAAATATTCTAAGACATACCCTAACCAGAACAAAAAAAAATCCCATAGAGATAAAAATAAATTTCATAGAAAGAAGTGTTCCTTAGATTTAAAAACATGTTTATCAGATAAAAAAAAAACCCTTTGAGCCCCCAAACAGTTGTGGGATACGATGAAATACCTCAATGAAGTGAATGCCTGATCACGAACTTCACCAGGCTAGACTCACATTGAGGCTTGAAGGAATAATACACAACTTCATGAATACATACCAATAACATTCATAGACTCAACAACAACTTCAAAAGAGGAATGACTGGGTTACTGGAAGACAAGACAAACCCCCAAAGCAGAACAAAATCATACAGAAAGATGGCACAAAACCCATGACAATAATTTCTCAATATGTTCCAGTTAAGAGACAGAGGGTGGCAAAATGTTTTAAAAAACTGAATCCAGCATTCTGCATTCTAAAATTCATTTAAACAGTTATAACAAACACACTCAAAGACAAAGTCTGGAAAATATTTTTTTTCACACAAACAACCCCTTCAGAAGGTCATTGACTATACTAGTATCCGGCAATGTAGATTTCAGGTTGAAAAGGGTTAGAAATGACAAAGAAGGCCATTTCTTAATAATCAAGGGATATGTGTATCAGGAAGGAATTTTACTCCTAAACTTATAGGTGCTCAATGTGTGGCCAGCAAAATACTTGAACAACGGCTAACAGATCTCATGGAAGACACTGATAGCATCAAAATTGGTGTTGGAGACTTCAACACCACTTTGCCATCTCTTGATAGATCAACAAGACTGAAACTCAGCAAGGAAATAGTGGCTCTGAAGGAAAACATTGAAGTGAGAAAACTTGTAGATATATACAGGACTTTTCATTCCTTAAAATCTGAATACACATTTTTCTTCAGTGCACAAGAAACATTCTCCAAGATAGAACACATGCTGGGTCACAAAACATAACCTCAATAAAAATTGAGCTCCCATTGGACCAGCAGTACCACTCCTGGGAATATGTCCTGTTTCCACCCCAAAATCTAGCAAAAACTTCATACAATTCTATGTTCATTACAGCACTATTGACAATGACTAGAATCTGGAAACAAGTTAAGTGACTGAGAACAGAAGACTGGATAAATAAACTATGGCAGATCTACAAAATGGAATTCAATGCAGCTGTTAGTAAAAATGAAGTCATGACATTTGCCTATGAATGGATGGACATGGAGAATATTATGTTGAGTGAAATTAGTCAGAAGAAAAAGAACAGATATAGAATGACTGTATTCATTTGTGGAATATAAAAATTACTATTATACTAATATCCAAGAGCAGGAATAAGTGAGCCATGAGGATTTCTCAATGGTTGGAATCTACCAAATTGTGTGGGGGGTCAAAGGGTAGGTAAGATAAAGAAAGCACCAATTTCCCAATAATACTTAGAATTGATAATGACAAACTAGAATTGAGAATTGATTGTAGGTAAAGGGTTATACATGACAATCACTTGATCACTTCATCTCTTGATCACTTGAATCCCGTTATTCATCGATTTGCTCGAGTGGGCACAAGTAACATTTCCATTGGACCCTGCCACATGCCAATGTAGCCCAATGGCATCTGGTTGATTCAGGAATATGAAGAGCCTCAAACCATTCCTTCAGGGTCTTGACAAGGAAGTCTGACCATCTTGTAGGTGGGCGGCCACGTGATCTTTTGACATCCCGTGGGATCCAGTCGGTAACAGCTCTAGTCCAGCGGTCATCTCCAAATCGCATTACATGTCCAACCCATCTGATTTTTCGATGCCTTGGCAAACGAGACAGAGTCCCTGATTCTGGAATAGCGACGGAGGTCGGAACTCTGGATTCCTTCTCTCACGTAGTGAGGCGTGATATTCCAAGCATAGCTCTTTCGATTCCTCTTTGGGTCCAGTTATGTATTACAAGCCACAATGCAAAGAAAGAAGAAGGAGGTGGAGGAGGAGGAAGAGGAGGAGGAATAGGAAGAAAAAGAAGGAAAAGGAGGAGGAGGAAGAGGATGGGGAGGGGGAGAGAGAGGGGAGGAGGAGGAGGAGGAGGAAAGTAACTGCCATAGATGTAGGCTGGTGGGGCAAAGAGAAACTGGGGACATCGGTGTTGGGAAATGTGATCTGGGCCATTTGAGTTGATTTGATGGGTGTTGGAACAATGTATGACTGAAACAATATGAATTCCTTCATGAACAGCTTTGTAATTGTCGGTCTCACAGTGATGTAAGAAAAATGAGATTAACACTGTTGATGGGGTGTCAGGTAATGAGAAGTCTGCTGTTTCCCCCTCAAAAGAATTGTTTTGGAAAACTATTTGAATAAAGCAAGAAAATTATTTCATGCTTATATATTATGATCTTTATTATAATTCTTAATTTCTAGTTTTGCTTTAAAAAGCACACACTTTGGTCACATTTCTGCTGACAATGAAAAATGCTTGTTTTAGGAGACTGAGTTAATACTTATCTTTGCTTTAGTGGTCTTAGTAGAGAGTGATAGTGAGCAAGAAACTTAAATAAGTGTCTGTTTGTCTTATATGAAATAACAATAATAACATATATAGCATTGTTTGAAATTAATAAATTAAATTGTTATTAACTCCAATGTAATAATATTATAAACATTATATCCTAGAGAACATACAAATCTTTGGTATTATCTTTATTTCGTTCAAGTTGATGCGTTGAACAAATTATTTACTATTTTGTACTTACATCTTGTGTTATAAGGGAAATCTTTTCATATTATTTGTAATTTTCTTGATTTTTTTTTAAAAGAATTGGCTTACAGATTTCAGTTTCTTTTTGGCATTTTGGGATAGTTAGGTAACGTTTTTGGTAGTTCAAAGATCTGATACATTTTGGTGACATACATGAAAGGTAAGCCTGAAAATAATTTGAAATTTTCACTAAAATGATTGTTAAAGTTATAAAATTGTGACTTCTGGTGTGTTTTATATAAATAAAAGCATTTTTAATTGTAATGTTTTTCATTTCTCTTTCAATTGGGGGAGTTGAGACATAAATTTATGCAACTCTGTAGAATTGCTTATTCTATAGGGAAGATTCTAAATGACTTGTTAAGAAAAAGGTAGCTACAGTTGAGAGGATTATTGCATACTTAGATATATGCTTTCCGAATCCAGTGAACTATGGAATCTAAAAATGGTCAGGAAATCAGTCAATTTGGCCTTCAATTTCGAGTTGCTGGTAGAATGCTAAGATGTGTCTGTTCTGGCAGATGCTTCCTCATCTCCTTTTAAGATTTCTTCTGTGGACCATGCTCTCATAAAATTATTGATACTCCTCTCTTCTATAGCTCTCATTTAACATTTTGATTAATTACTTAATGAAAATAAATGCTTTAGTGGGGTTTATAGCCAAGGGAAAAATTATACTGTCGTTGACTTTCATTATAAAAATTAATTCTTCTATTCTAACCCCCACAACATTACATTTACAAATTCCTATATAAATAGAATCTGAGCATAGTCAAGAGATTTTCTTACTAAAATCAGAGAAAGACAGCAGCTGTCTTTCTCTGACTTTTCTTTTGAGATTTTTTTTTCTTTTTTGGGGTTTTGGTTCACACACAGCAGTGCTCTATACATAGGGATCAATCCTGGGGGACCATATGTGGAGTTGGAAATCAAACCCAGGTCAGCTGCATGCAAGGCATGTACCCTACTACCTGTGCCATCATAGTGGTAAAATTCTTTCTGATTTGGAAAAAGTCATTTGAGAACAAATGATACTTAGAAAAAACTAACTGACATTGAATCTATTTTATTTTTAATCAAATTCTTATACCTAGACATATATCACATGTTAACAAGGAGAACTGAATTGTAATTTTAAATACTTTGATCTTAATATTTCTCATCTCCTAGAGGTTGTATTAAAATATAAGAACATATTAAATCTAAAAGATGTATAGGAGTGGTTTCTGGAGGCCCTGAGGTCACCTTTCAGTCGTCCTAGCCTGTGGGTAAAGCTATAATAGCCTCACCTCAGGGACCTGTGATAATGGGGATAAAAATCTGGGCTTATATATGCTAGGCCCATATTTTACTGCTTCAGCTTTCAGGTAGCTCTAAATACTTAAGAGTTTTTCTGAACAAAATTGCTTTTAGTTGGGAAGCACTAGGAATGGATAGTATTATTCTCCCTATAGTAGTCAACACAAACAAGATGTGGGAAAAGCAGAGACAGAGTTTGTGTTTGCCTTTTGGGGAAACATCTACAGGCTATTGATTCATTGTTCTTAGGTTTCTTGTTTTTTTAAAAAACCTGAGAAATTTGAAGACTGAGTTGTTTGTGTGAAGAATTGTCCAGAGTTTGACTTTGAGTCTCTTTGCTCTAATTTTTCAAATGCATTTGTTGTAGGCAACAGTATGTTGGGTTGTTTTTTAATCAATTTTGCCACTCTGTGTCTCTTAATTATTGCCTTTAAATCTTTGACATTGAGAGAGATTATTGTCATGGGATTTTTTTTTTGCCATGTTTCTGTATAAGCTTGTTGTGCTTTTTGGGGTTTATCTTATCTAACAGTAGCCCCTTCAGCCCTTCTTTTAAAGTTGGTTTTGAATCTATGAAGTTCTTGAGCTGTTGTTTATCCATGAAGTTGTGTATTTCCTCCAAATCTGAGTAAGAGTCTAACAGGGTAAAGTATTTTTGATGGGATGTTCATTTCGTTGATGTTTTTCACTATATCCCAACACTGTCTTTGTGCTCAGAGGGGTTCGTCTGTCTGACAAGTCTGTTGTAAATGTAAGGAATACTCCTTTGTATGAAATTTCTTTCTTTGAACTTGCTGCTTGTTTCTCTATCTATGCTATTCATAGGTCTGGTTAGTGTATGTCTTGGAGTATTTCTTTTTGCTTTTTTGGGTCACACCCGGCGATGCTCAGGGGTTTCTCCTGGCTCTGCACTCAGGAATTACTCCTGGTTACACCTGGCGGTGCTCGGGGGACCATATGGGATGCTGGGTATTGAACCTGGGCCGACACAAGTCGGCCACATGCAAGGCAAACACCCTACCTGCTGGACTATTGCTCTGGCCCCATCTTGGAGTATTTTGTTTTATTTTATTTTATTTTATTTACTTATTTATTTATTTATTTATTTATTTTGCTTTTTGGGTCGTACCCGGCAATGCTCAGGGGTTTCTCCTGGCTCTGCACTCAGGAATTACTCCTGGTGGTGCGCAGGGGACCATATGGGATGCTGGGAATTGAACCCTGGCCGGCATGGGCCGGCCGCGTGCAAGGCAACGCCCCTACCTGCTGGGCTATTGCTCCAGCCCCTCCATCTTGGAGTATTTTTTGGGGGTCTTTTATCTGGTACTCTTTCGGCTTACTTGGAACTGGTTGCCTCCATCATTCACCTCTGGGGCCTTTTCAGTAATGACGTCTTTAATTGTTTCCACCTGATTGCAATTGCCTCCCTGTTCCTCTGGGATTTCAATGATTCTTTTTTTTTTTTTTTGGGTCACACCCGGCAATGCTCAGGGGTTTCTTTTGGCTCTGCACTCAGGATTACTCCTGGTGGTGCTCGGGGGACCATATGGGATGCTAAGGATCAAACCTGGGCCGGTACAGGCTGGCGCATGCAAGGCAAAGGCCCTACCCGCTGGACTATCGCTCCAGCCCCGGATCAATGATTCTTATGCTGTTCCTCCTGAATTTATTCCAGTGTTCTCTTGCCTACTGCTGAGCAATTTTGGGTTTTTCCCCATCTTCTGTAGTTGCCTGAGTGTTTTTGCAGCTCATTTTCAAGCACACTGATTTTGCCTTTAGCTGTTGTCATTGTGCTCTTGAGGGCACCTGTTGTGTTTTTCATTTCATTTACCCTATCTTTTATTAATGGAAATTCTGTTTGCAGTTTTCTTATTTCTGTTCTCATTTCCTTTTGTATTTTATTGGCTGTTCATTCCACTGTTTCTTTTATATCCTTTTTGTATTTTATCGTAACAGTGCACTGTTTCTTTCAGCTCACTAAACACCTCACCATGTCCCCTATGAATTCTTTGTCAGAATGATTATGTTTGGGTATTGCTTGGTAAGGCTTCAGGGCTCTTTCTTCATCTATTTCTTCTGGTAGAGATCTGTGTTTTTTCCCCATGATTCTGTGGTAGTCGGTAGGTGGATACTTCTAGAGTATTACCATTGTCCCACTCTCTCTTCCAGATAGGACACTGAGGAGGCTTAGTAGATGGTGGTCTCTTCTTTCCTCATCAAGGATTTTAGCTTCCTCTTTCATGCTCCTGTGTTATTTGTGTGGGGCCTCTAGCACAGATTCAGAGTCCTGAATTTACTCTTAATTTTAGATTGGGTTGGTACTGATTCTTGTCTTTGACATTATTTTTGTGAGTTTGGGGGAGGGGTATATTGAATTCTCTATTGGCCCTATGTGGTTTGGAAGCTAGGGGTGCCCTTGTAAGAGTTTGGTATAAGAGGTCAAGATATGGGTTCAGTGCAATGTGGAAGGGAATATTAACTTGACCCAATGGCTCCTGGGAAGCCACACTCCCCATGGTAGTTGTGCCTGGGGAGGGGGGGATAAGGGTCATGCATTGACACAGACCTTTTCAGTCATTTTTGCTAATTTTTCACTACTAAGAAACACATGTGTTCTCCCTTTGCCCATGTAGACAGTTGCTTCCACACACCTGAGCTGGGGTGTGAGAATGAGCACATAGTTTGAGCAGCAGCACTTGGGGAGAAGTGTGTCCCAGCAGTGGGCTCTGTAGGTTATATTCTCCTGGCTTCCCTTTTTGTGGGTTCCCAGGCTTTAGAACTTCAGGCTGGGGGAGAAGATGGGATCTGCTGAAGTTCAAATACACATCTGAGTTTGGTATGTGGGACTGATGGGTTAGGTGGCAGCGCTTGGGGAGATGTGTGTCCCAGCAATGGGCTCTCCAATAACAATATATCTTTTCAACATTGAATTAAAAACTTACTACCATTTACACACAGATGTTACATTATCTGTCCAAAGTCATACAAGATAACAAAATATTAACTCATTATTTTTAAGTAAACCTGAGGCAAGAATATGGTACGACACTCAAAAACTGTCTTGATGAAAATGGCAATTAAACATTTAAGTTGAAGTGATTGAATTTTAAGATTTATTTCAAATGTGGACTGGGGGGCTGGAGGGATGACATAGCAGGGAAGGAGCTGGTCTTGCAGGCACCTGACCTGGATTTGATCCCCCACACCACATATAATCCCCAGAGCACCACCAGGAATGATTCATGCATAAACTAGGAGTATGAACCCCAATGAAATTAAAAATGTGTAATAGCAGAACCAGAGATACAGTACAGTGGGCAGGGTGCTAGTCTTGCATGTGGTTGACCTGGCTTTAATTGTCAGGACCCTGTATAATCCCCTGAGCCTGTCAGGAGTGATAAAGCCAGAAGTAATCACTGAGCATCATCAGACATGGCCCACAAACAAACAAACAAGCAAGCAAATACAGAAACAAAAATTGAATGTGCAATAGATCACGATCATGATCTTCCCGTTCATCATCTATTTGCTAGAGCGGGCACCAGTCAGGAGGCATGGCGGGTTCTAGCCCTGGCCCACCACCCCGGCAGAGCCTCACAACAAGCCAGACAACCCCCCTCACTCCACGGGTGCCGCCATTTTCCACATTTGGACTTCCCTCTCGTGCAATAGAGACATGTGAAATTCTTTTTGGGACCACTATTCTACTGTTAGGTCCATAGACCAAATTTTATTTTCTCTTTCTTTTTCTTTAATTTAAAAATGAAATTTGTAACACAGAAATTGCAATTTACGTATTAGGGAAAATAATATATTCATAGTTAGAAGTTATTAGATAATTCTGTATGTAGTGAATTCACTGAGATTCCTTAATTCCCTGGCATTCGAATATATCACATAGTAAATGTATGTTCTCTGATATAATGATTCCTCTGACATCTATTCATGAATGTCTTGCTTTATGTAATTCCTAGTTTAGAAAAGGATCTGAAACGCTAGGCAGTAAAAACTAGGGATAGTTGTCTGATCTATGATGACAGCTTAGTAAGAGAAGTGTCATATTCTGTAAGGCACGCCACATGGCTTTTAGTCATGGAAGGCAAGAGTGATGTCAGAATCAATGTTTGAAGAACAATACATTTTTGCTCTATAGCAGATCTAAGATTCTCATTAGTGTTTATCTGTGTTTAATTTTCTTCATTTGAAAGAGGAAATTTTATGATAGAATCTCCATGGACCCTCTTAGCGTATCATTTCAAAGGCCCCCAGATTCTGCATTGCTCATGTCCTCCAGGAATCCACCAAGGCCTTCCTGTTATTTATTAATTAATTAATTAATTAACTAATTTATTTATTTATTTATTTGTTTGTTTATTTGTTTGTTTATTTATTTATCTATTTATTTATTTATTTATTTTTGGCAGCACTAGGGATTGAATTTAGGACTTCACAAGTTGAAGGCACAATACATCTCCGGTCCTACCTTAAGACTTTTTAAAGGGCCAGAGCAATAGTCCAGCGGGTAGGGCATTTGCCTTGCACGTAGCCAGTCCATGCTAGCCTGGTTTGATTTCCGGCATCCCATATGGTCCCCGAGCACCTTCAGGAGTAATTCCTGAGTGCAGAGCCAGGAGAAACCCCTGAGCATTGCTGGGTGTGACCCCCCCCACACATAAAAGACTTTAATCCTATCAAAATATAGTTAAGGGATTAAAAATGTTAGTTTATTGGTTTACTTTCACTATGGATTGATAAAAACAATAGTGCCTTTCCTAAAGACACTTATAATTTACTCAAATCTCATTTGAGCAAAAGGTTTATGCTAGAAGTAATATATATATATATATATATATATATATATATATATATTTTAAATTTGAAACATGTTCCACATGTGAATTTTTAGACAAATATTGTTGCACTCAAAGACATATTTTACTTTACAAAATTAATGACTTGGTACTTACCTAGATATTTGCTCAATGCTTATTTTTTTAAACTCTTGAAGATGAAAGTTCATTAATACAGGAACTATTGAATACCAGAAATATAGTTAAAATCATTTTCTATAGTTATTTTGTTTGCTTTAAATAATGTAGAATAATGACTTGACTGAATTTAAGAAGCATATGCAATGTATTACACAGATTATCTGTTCTTATAAAAGAGAGATTAGGGGACTCTGGAGAGATGAGCAGGGAGGTATGCATGCAGGTGCTACAGGACACTAAGGAATGGAATATTATTCAACAGTTTGGCACCAGAAATGTTTGCTGGGTATTTTTCCTCCAATCCATCACTGAAACAAACGAGGAGAGTAATTAGAAGCAAAGCAAAGCCCCCTGGCAATGAACTCTCTTCCACACTGGAGTTTCAAGTACAGTCACATTTGAATCCTGCAGAACTTGATAACCATAACCACTCTGAATTATTATGTTATTGTATTCCTTTATTTCATAGCTACGTTAAAGCATGTAATATCAATATTTCTTTCTTTGCTTTCTTCCACAAGTCACACATGGATTATTTATATACACATTATATTTCTTACAACTTTTTCTAATCATCCTTACTATAATATTCAATAATATGGGTTTTTTGGGGGACTTATTAACTGTTCCATATATCCAATCCTCCACAACATAAGATTAAACTAATTAATCTTTCTTTTTATTGATCAAAAGATATTTGTAACATTTATGAACCTATTTATCAATCATCTGTCTAACACTAAAATAAGCAATAAGACAGAATGCAAAAATTAATCTGGCCTAACAACTTAGATAAGTGATTTATGTAGAAGAGCTAAGGGTATTTCGTCAGCAAGCACATTTGCCTGCAGAGTTGGGTAATTTTCAGATGAGTAGGAGATAGATAATTAATTAACTTGCAATGAGAATCTTTAGAGATTCTTGAACAGAGAATTTCACCTTTATTGAAGAATGAGAAAAGGGTGCTGTTGGAAAAAAGTTGTCACCTGCAGAGAGAAAATATTCTGGACATTTAATATAACTTAAGAATCTAGAAGACACATCCAAGAATTCATAGGAGGCAAAGAAGACATCAATTACAATGTTAATACTGTGTATAATGAGACATACTTATTGAGGGCTTGTCTTGTATATACATTCTTCTGCTTAATTAGTTTAATCTTATGTTGTGGAGAATTGGATATATGGAACAGTTAATAAGTCCCCCCCAAAAAACCCATATTATTGAATATTATAGTAAGGATGGTTAGAAAAAGTTGTAAGAAATATAATGTGTACATAAATAATCCATGTGTGACTTGTGGAAAATCTCCCAAGTTGACTGAATTTAGGACTAGTAAACTACCCAAGGGAATGTTTCAGTGAATTATACATTTTAGTTTTATTTTTAATTTTTAGGTTTAATTTGAGTTACTGTGATTTAAATACTTTAAATGACAGAATTTTATGCATATAATGTTTCAACATCATACTCTTCACCGACATGTTTGCTTAATAACTTGAGTTTTGAAGAGTAAGTGAGTTCCAAAACTAGGAAATGTGTGCATGTTTAGCACGCGTGAGCTTGATAGGTAGGGAGATGAGTGGTCAGTGTTTGTTTCCAATGTCCAATGGATTTGTGTCATTATCACTGGAGAAGATCTCACTGATTCACATTGTCACAGTTGGCATCTATAAAATTTGTCTTTAAAGAAATTATAGCACATCTATTAACAAATTCTGCAAAGGAACAAAACTGGATTTGAAAGCCGCTCTCATCTTTTACCTAAATAAGTTGGTATTACTTGAAGTACTTATTCCATCACTTCCTATGCACTGTGTAGTGGCACACCAATCCAAAAAGGCAGTAGTAGAAAGACACAAGGGCTTAACTCAGTTCTCACTGGATTTTAGTTCTTGTGCTGTTTTTTATGGACCCAGAATGAGAACCCAAATTCCTGACTCTTGGGCATTTGCTTCTGCTGTTATGCAAAAGGCACTCACATACTAGTGCCAAATGCCACTTCCAATTTCAAAAGACTTGTAGGCAGATGAAATTTATGTTGTAACCATTTTAGTTCAACCATATCAGCATACCTGGGCCGGATTGAAAAAAAAAAACTGCTGCAGGGTGGAGTCGATGATCCAGGCTGTGACAGGCTCATCTGCTGGATGGAGTTCTGATGAGAGGGAGGTCCGGATGTGGAAAATGACAGCCCTCATGGAGTGGGGAAAGGTCGTCTGGCTTGTTGCGAGGCGGTGATGCATAATCTGGAGCGCCCGGCCACTAAGTTGAAAGCTAAGGGACACTGGGACAAGGAACAACAGCAGGAACACAAATTTACTTACCTGTCCTGACAGAAGTTATTGCTTGGTATGCTGATCCAGAGACTAACAGACATGGGGCAGAGCTGCTACCAGCTCTCCCTGTGCCCAGATGCTCATGAGGCGCCCGGAAGGGATGGCAGGTTCTAGCCCTGGCCAGCCACCCCAGCAGAGCCTCCAACAAGCCAGACAACCCTCCCACTCCATGAGGGCCACCATTTTCCACATCCGGACCTCCCTCTCATCAGAACTCCATCCAGCAGATGAGCCTATCACAGCCCGGCTTGCCCGGCTCACGCGGTTCATCAATAAATGCTGTATTTAGAGGTGACTACAAGAGTATGCCACCCGCACGGCAAGCCTGGCAAGCTGTCCGTGTCGTATTTGATATGCCAAATGCCAGTAACAATTATGTTACGTCATTCTCATGACCTAATATAATGGTTTGAGGCTCTTTATGCTCCTGGAGCAAGCAGATGCCCTTGGGCTCTACTAGCATGAGACAAGACATCGAGATATTACTGGAGCCCGTTAGAGCAAATTGATGATGAACAGAAAGATAGTGATAGTGATAGTGAACCATTTCAGTGTGCTGCTTTACTCAGATAATCTAAGTCAGTTACATTAGGTGAAAATAACATAGGCTTCTCATAACCAAACCAAAAAAAACTATTTAAGATTATTTCAAAAAAGAAATCTGTAAGAAGTTATGGAATGCAACTATTTCAGGATTTGCTCCTTTATCCTCACTTTATGGCAGTCATCTTGCTATTATATCCTTTATATTTCAGTTAACTAATGCTAAGATTTCACCTCCCAGGGCTATTTTGCTTTAGTTACTGAATCCATCTTTGCAACAGGCAGCCTGAATTTCACACATCATTGTGCAGATTCACAAGGTTGCAATACAGTGTTTTTATCTTTTTGAGATAAGTAATAGAATTTCTTCTCAATAAAAATAAAAAGCAGGCAATGAGTGGAATCCTGCTCCTTAGTATGCATAAGATATTAGAAAAACATAGTAATTAAAATATACTGAGATTGAGTATATTTCGTAAATTTCAAAGTGACATAAATCCATTTTGAAATAGTGATTAAAATAATTGGACTAATTTGATTTAATGCATCTTCAATCTCTGGTCCTCTTTGTTTTATTTGATATATATTTCTGTAGAGCAAGTCATTTTATTGTAAGAAATATTCTTAGAAAAATTTTGAAGGGAGACAGAAAGAGAGAGAGAGATGGAGAGAGAGAGAGAAAGAGAAGGATAGAGATAAGTTGAGATGAGATACATGTTTAAGACAGAACACAGCATTCTCCAGAGGTGAGGGAAGCAGAAGATTTTGGAGGTTTGACACTGTCTTGGGCTGGAATTCTCTGCATATATAGAAGTGAATCATTGTGTTGTCACAGGAGAATCCTTGGACTCTGGATAGTCCTTTTATATCATGGCCTTTAGAGTGCTCTTTTCTCACCTTTATCTGGGCACCCATCCTTCTCTGAGTTGTGCATCAGTTTCTCTATCTCCAAAATGTTCAGGATTTGCATATCAAAGGCTTTTCATGCCCTTGTGTTTCTCCAGAGCTACATAAATTATTTTTTTTTTAATTATTTTTTATTAAACATTTCTTTTTGGTCACAAACAATGGTGCTCCTAGCTCCAGCTTACTCCTAGCCTTGTACACAGGGATCATTTCTGCTGGGCTCTGGGGACCTTATGAGGTATTATGTATTGAATCTGAGTCAGTCTTGTGCAAGGCAAGTGCCCTACCTGCTGTACTGTAGTTCCAGTTCCAAGGGCTAGACAATTAATAAGTTTATATTCTGAAAAGCTCATTACTGAAATTTCCTTTATTTGCATGCCTGTAATCTTCCCATCAAATGATTTTACCCCTTAAAAAAATTTTAAAATATTAATCACCTTTAGCTACACAGTTACAAAACTTTCATGACCTACACGTTCTAATACCCATCCCTCCATCTCTCTTCCAGTGAGCATTTCCAACCACCAACATTCCCAATCTCTCACCTCTCTGCATTCCAACCCTCCCACACACACACACGTAGAGGCAGGGCACTTTTCTTCTTTCTAACTCTCTCTCTCTCCTCTTGGCCACTATGTTTGCAATGCAGATACTAAGGGGCCATTATGTTTGTACAATATGAATGAAGAAGTTTTATATTTGATAGCTGTTTCTTGATGGCAAAGAACTATGTAATACAATGAAATCTCTTACTAACTTAATGTTAATAGGGCCAGGTAATGGTTTATTGGGTTTCAGAGCTGTTGTCTTGAAATAGAAATCAGATAGGTCAGACAACATTTTTAAAAATATTGGGTCTTGAAGGAAGAAAGCTTTCCTTGACTCAGGGAAGGCAGAGAGTTAAGGAAACAAGAAAACAATTTTGGCAGAACATAGCTAGCTTGCTTTCCTTCCTTCCTTCTGTCCTTCCTTCCTTCCGTCCTTCCTTCCTTTCATTCTTCCTTCCTTCCTTCCTTCCTTCCTTCCTTCCTTCCTTCCTTCCTTCCTTCCTTTCCTTCCTTCCTTCCTTTCCTTCCTTTTTCTTTCTTTCTTTCTTTCTTTCTTTCTTTCTTTTCTTTTCTTTCTTTCTTTCTTTCTTTCTTTTCTTTCTTTCTTTCTTTCTTTCTTTCTTTCTTTCTTTCTTTCTTTCTTTCTTTCTTTCTTTCTTTCTTTCTTTCTTTCTTTCTTTCTTTCTTTCTTTCTCTCTCTTTCTTCTCTCTCTCTCTCTTTCTCTCTCTCTCTCTCTTTCTCTCTTTCTCTCTCTCTCTCTCTCTTTCTTTCTTTCTTTCTTTCTTTCTTTCTTTCTTTCTTTCTTTCTTTCTTTCTTTCTTTCTTTCTTTCTTTCTTTCTTTCTTTCTTTCTTTCTTTCTTTCTTTCTTCTTTCTTCCTTCCTTCCTTCCTTCCTTTCTTTCTTCCTTCCTGTCTGTCTGTCTGTCTGTCTGTCTGCCTGCCTGTCTGTCTTTCTTTCTTCTTTCTTTATTTTCTCTTTTTGCTTTTTGGGCTATGCTCAGGTTTACTCCTGATTCTTTGCTCAGGAATTACTCCTAGAGGAGCTCAGGGGGCATAATATGGATGTGGCGGATGGAACCTGGGTTGGCCGCTGCAAGGCAAACTCCCTACCCACAGTGCTATCACTCTGCTCCCTTTTGTCTTTTCTTTTGCATTTTAATAAGCTATAAAAGAAAATGTTAGTTCCTACTATTTTTGTCTTTTGTAAAAGTAGATATTACCTAGCTAGTAAAGGAGTGAGTCTATTTATTCTTAAAAAAGGAGTTTTAAGACTTTGGTGGGTTCATGGGATGACTCAAGTTATTCCACCTACTCATCTTCTTCAGAGTCTGGTCATTAGTTAACTTAACTGCAACTGATTTTATCCCAGAGAGTTGGACGCAACTAGAACTCCCATTAAGTTTTACAGCAGTAGGTGCTTAAGATGACTTATAAGTTCACTTCCAGTTCGGCAGTAATTGATCTGAAGTGGATCCAATTTTTCAGGTATTTTGTAAGAGTCAACAACTAGGCTGAATTATGGCTGGGTTTAACCTTTTATTTGGGTAAGACTAAATAGTATTTCCATATTCTTGAATTGTCTGCTACATCTGCCCTAACTTAATAACTCAGAAATTCTGAGTTCAATAAGAAATTTTGTTGTTAAAAAGGGGCTGCCACAGGGGACAGAGTGATGGAACAGTGGGTAGAGTATTTGCCTTGCATGCAGCCAACCTGGCACCTCATGTGGTCACCAAGCCTGCCAGAACTGCCTGACTGTAGTAGATTCACAGTGTGCATGTTCACTGATGCTTTCAGTAGCAATAGTAGTTCCCTGGGTGATGAATATAAGAACAGGTCACAGGCTGAGAGCCAGCAGCACTTTTATTGACATTAAACACGGCTAATGTAGGGAAAGAGGCACTGGTGAAATAGTCTGGGACAGGGATAGAATGGGAAATAATGCAGTGGAAGGAAGTACAGCATGAAGGTGAAATTTTCCATAAGCAGGGAAAATAGGGAGTTGTCCTGGCTTGTTGGATGTGCTTTGGATTTACAATGGGGTGGAACAGTGGCAGTGGTAACTCAATTACATAAGTTCTCTGAGATGAAGGAAAGTCAGCCTAATAAAGAGGTTCATGTTTTTATACATCAATCTCAGTGTAAACATGAAAGTGGATTTTCCTGTGCTGGTGGGTTCTTGGGAATTGTGTGCAAGATTTGAATACAAAACGAGGAAGACTGAAAGTTAGTTTATTGTACAGAAAAGGTAGATGTTTCCAGGTCTCTTTCCAGATGTCCAGGCTGCTCTTTTACCTGTGAATGACATCACCTGTCCTGTCCCTGGTTCTGTTCTTCTGTGTCCTTTTCCAAACATTCTACTCAACTCCCATAGCATCATCATTGGTCCTGTCCAATGCTGCCCTGTCCTGTGAACAACTTCTCTGCCTGGCCCCATGCAATCTACTCAACTCCCCTGAATGATGGCCAGGTCCTGTCCCCAAGCTGTTTTCTCAATCCTGTGTATACTTTCCAAGTCTCCGGCCACAGACACATGCATGTAAATGAGATCCCTTTGTTCAATATTTGTTGCTGGGCCTTCCAACTATACACCAGAAGTTTCTGTTGTCCTGTCCTGGCTTTCTTAGTCTCCACTCATGGCTTGTGCATGTGGGTGAGATTCCTGTGCTCAGTACATTGTTGTATGGGCATCTGAGCTCTGCCTGTACCTGAGCTATCCTGGACATCTGGGATCTGCCTGTACATGGCCCTGAGTGGCCCACCTGTACTGGCCATACGTCTGGGCATGACACCCTACCTGATGGTGGAGAGAGTCCAGAGACCCTGTGGAGAGAGACAGAGACAGAGACAGAGAAACAGAGAGACAGAGAGAGAGAGAGAGATGCAGCTGGGGCTTCCTTTTATCTATAGCCAAATCTCACTTCCAGCTATTCCATTCTACATTCTGATTGGCTATCTGTCCCAGGGCAGAGATTTAAAGTGACCTGGCACACTACATCTCAGACTGTGTTTCATCAGCGCCAGTCAAGCTATGTAGAAAAGCCTATCTTAGCAACTCCTCAGTTTCCAAGTCTCGTTTTCACATCTAAGGGGGCATAGATTTTGTGCATTGGAAGGAAGTTATAAATTGAATCTTTTCCCTGGTTCTTTGTGGCTTATCAGTTGGGTCATCACATAGCTTTTGTCAATATATGTTTGTAGGTAAGGACACAAATTACTTTTAGGGCATTCATCTCATTGGATGCCTTAGTTGGATGTTTTATAATTGGATATTGCTAAAAATTTCTTAAAAAACATTCAAAATGTTTATTGAACTTAAATATATCTTTCTAAACCTGTTGATTTTCATATATGTTTATCTGTAGAAATATATTGGCATACTTTTGATTATTATAGCGTTATTTTCATTTCTGTTCATTGTAGAAACGTTCAAGATATAGAAAAGTATAAAAATGAAAGTGAAACTAATTTATATTTATACTAGCATAAAATGTCATTATTCTTATAGGTTTTTGTATAAGGAATATTAAGATAAGCAAGCACAAAATCAGATCTAATTATCAATATTTTCGGAGTTATTTATTAATTTGTGAACTTTCTCCCATACATTAAATACTTTTCAAATTTATACAGGCTAATTCTATATGTGTGTGTGTGTGTATAAAACATACTGGATTATTATGTAGAATATAACATATATAATATAAGGCTAAATCTGAACATATGCATGGTGCAAAATATTTCAAAAGAACAACTTCTCTTACCTTTTTCCTTTATCTGCTACTTTTGCAGTTTGCTACTTTTTCTGCTACTTTTGCTACTTTTGACTGCCTTATTTGCTAGTTTTATAGTGTGACTAGACTATTAACATTTAATATTGTTGGCTCATTGGATAAGAAGTTTTCATTATATCACTATGGACTAAATTATGGTACAAAATAGAATTACAGAAAACTATCCGTAGAGACAGCAGGTTGGTCAAGAAAGGGGGTGATTATATTTTCACTAAGTCATTAACAAGTATAATTTGGGGGTGGAAATTTGCATTAACTTAGGAGTGTTAAAATAAATCAGTACCTTTCTCCTGGGAGGGTGCGGCTGGCCAGGCAGGCACCTGGGGTCATGGTAGAGCCCCAGGCCTCGGCAAAAGTTGGAACTACAACCCCCAGAAGTCCGAGTGGAAGTGGAAGTAAACAGAAATTTTGAACTCTCACATTGTCCTGTCTCCACCTCAGGTAGACAGGGGTCGTGGTAGACCCCTGTCTCCGCCTCAGGTAGGCAGGGTTTGCAGGCACCTGAAATCATGGTAGAGCCCCAGGCCTCTGCAAAAGGTGGAACTACAACCCCCAGTAGTCCGAGCAGAAGCGGAAGTAAAAGGACATTTTGACTCTCACATTGGGCTGCCTCCGCCTCAGCTATTCTCCCTGGGGGGGTGCAGCTGTGGCAAGCGGCCGCTCATGTGGCCACTTATTAAGACAAAAACTAGGAAATTCAACACCACAGGAAGGTAATATCCTCAAGAAAAAGAAACAGTGCGCAAGAGGAATCTATCCCTGAACACCGCAACACCATGGGGAAACAACGCAGATCCCCAGTTCGAAGAACAGATGAAGAAATCAACCCTGAAGACTCGAAAAAGAATGCAGACATGCATAAATGAGAACCATTCAAATAGAAATATCATCGCTTAAAAACTCAGTAGATGAAATGAAAAACACAATAGGGGCTCTTAACAGTAGAATGACAGCAGCAGAGGAGAAAATAAGTGAGACTGAAGATGAGCTGAAGAAAGCACTCAGAGAACTACATAAGATGGAAAAAGACCAGAAAATGGATCAGCAACGGAATAGAGAATAATGGGAAGAAGCAAGTCAGAACAACATAAGAATCATCGGAGTCCCAGAGGGACAGGAAAGTAATCCCAAGGAAATTAAAACAGTTAAAAACACATCCTGGTTGAAAAATTCCCTGAGTTAAAGGACGAAGGCATCCAGATCCAAGAAGCCCGATGCATACCAGCAAGAAGAGACCCCAGTAGAAAGACCCCAAGACACATCCTAGTCAAAGTAATGGATGCCATAGACAGAGACATAATTCTTCAGGCAGCAAGATCAAAGAAGGAAATTTTATACAAAGGCGCATCCATTCGACTTTCAGCAGAATTCTCAGAAGAGACCCTCCAAACCCGAAGACAGTGGTGGAATATAGTAAAAATCTCAATGAAATGAATGCCCAACAAGAATTCTTTATCCAGCTAAACTCTCACTCAGATTTGAAGGACAGATATGCAACTTCTTGGATAAACAACAGGTTAGGAACTTTGTAAACTCAAAACCAACCTTAAAAGAAGGACTGAAAAATCTACTCTAAGATGAGACAAAACCCAAAAGAACAACCAACCTACACAGAAAGATGGCACAAAAATCCCATGACAATAATCTCTCTCAATGTCAATGGTCTAAATGTACCAGTTAAGAGACACAGAGTGGCAAAATGGATCAAAAATTGAATCCAATATTCCGCTGCCTTCAAGAAACACACCTTATATATCAGGAGGTCTTGTCAAAGGTGGAAATTATCACAAACATGTGGGAGTCAGAGGCTAGGTAAGACAGAAAATGGAACAGTGTGCTAACAATTGTCGAGGGTACTAATGCCAACCTAGAACTGAGCATTAAATACAGGCAACAAGATAAAAAAATGTAGACAGGGTTAATACCAACCTAGAACTGAGCATTAAATACAGGCAAAAAATTGCACATGATGGCCTCTAAGTGTATGTAGTCCAACCCACAATGTGTAAGAGAAGGAAAAGAGAGAGAGAGAGGGATAGAGAGAAAAGAGATAAAGAACCTACCATTTAGGCAGGCTATGGGAGGGGGAGGGAATTTGGAACATTGGTGGTGGGAAATGGGCACTGGTGGAGGGCGGGGTGCTGGAACACTATGTGACGAAACCTCTAAACATGAACAATGTTGTAATTTTATAAAAAAAAATAAAGGTATAGCCCTCTGTCAAAAAAAAAAAAAAGAAAAGAAAAGAAACACACCTGAACAATCGGAGCAAAGGCAGGTTCAAAATAAAAGGCTTGAAAAAAACCTTTCACTCAAACAACCCATCCAAAAACGCTGGGTTAGCCATACTGGTATCTGACAACATAGATTTCAGGCTGAAGAAGGTCAGAAGGGACAGTGAAGGTCACTTTTTAATAGTCAAGGGATACATATATCAGGAAGAAATCACTCTATTAAACATATATGCACCCGACGAGGGGCCAGCAAAATACCTAAAACAACTACTAATAGGCTTCAAAGAAGACATTGACAGCAACACAATTGTAGTTGGAGACTTCAACACTGCTCTATCAACCCTGGATAGATCAACAAGATTGAAACTTACCAAGGAAATACTAGCCCTAAAAGAAGAGATGGAAGAAAGAGGGCTGGTAGACATATATAGGGCATTTCATCCCCAAAAATCTGAATACACTTTCTTCTCCAGTGCACATGGAACATACTCCAAACTAGACCACATGCTGTTCCATAAATCACACCTACATAAAATCAAGAATAAGACCATGATGCACTGAAAATAGAAGTTAATTGTACACAAAAATGGAGACAAATATCAAGTACCTGGAAACTAAACAGCTCACTGCTGAACAACCAGCAAGTCATAAAAGAAATCAAAGAGGAAATCTAAAGATACCTGGAAACAAATGAGACTAAAGACATGAATTACCAGAACTTGTGGGATACAGCAAAAGCAGTGTTAAGAAGCAAGTTCATAACTCTTCAAGCATTCATCAGAAAAGAAGAAAAGGCCACCACAGTCTGACTTCACAACTTAAGATTTGAGAGAGTAATCAACAAAAGGAGCCCAATTCAAGCAGAAAGAAAGAAATAGTAAAACTTAGAGCAGAAATCAATGAGATGGAATGTCAAATAACAATTCAGAAGATGAACAAAACCAAAAAGCTGGTTCTTTGAAAAAAATAAAGATTGACAAATCACTTGCAAGATTTGTAAGAAAAGGAAAAGAGAAAACCCAAATAAATAGAATCAGAAATGAAAATGGGGACATTACAACAGAAACCACAGAAATTCAAAAGATCATCAGAGATTACTATGAGAGCCTGTATGCCACGAAACAAGAGAACGTAGAAGAAATGGACAAATTCCTGAATTCCTATAGCCTCCCAAGTCTGCAACAAGAAGATTTGGAATACCTCAACAAACCTATCTCCATTGAGGAGAAGGAACTGGTAATCAAAAGTCTCCCCAAACACAAAAGCCCAGGTCCAGATGGATGCACCAGTGAATTCTACCAAACCTTTAAAGAAGACCTACTCCCAATTCTTTTCAATCTCTTCCAGAAAAATGAATAAACAGAAACACCCCCAAAAAAGCTTTTACGAGGCACGTATCACCCTGATACCCAAAGCAGACAGAGAATTCAAAAAAGGAAAACTAAAGACCAGTCTCCCTGATGAGTACAGATGCTAGGATCTTCAACAAAATACTTTCAAATAGAATCCAAATAGTCATAAAAAGTTATACGTCATGACCAAGTGGGATTCATCCCGAGAATGCAAAGATGGTTCAACATCCACAATTCAATCAACATAATACATCATATCAACAAAAATAAAAATAAAAGCCATATGATCATATCAATAGATGCAGAGAAGGCATTTGACAAGATTCAATACCCGTTCATGATAAAAACTCTCCGTAAAATGGGGATTGAAAGAAACTTCCCTCAATATAACCCAGGCCATCTATTACAAGCAGAAAGCGAGGATCTTTCTCAATGGGGGAAAAACTGAAAGCCTTCCCTTAACATCAGGGACAAGCAAGGCTGCCCACTCTTAGCACTTCTATTCAATATAGTACTGGAAATACTTGCCATAGCAATCAGGGAAGAAAAAAGACATTAAGGGCATCCGGATAGGAAGGGAAGAAATCAAATTGTCGCTATTTTCAGATGACATATATTATACCTGAAAAACCCTAAACTCTCTACCATAAAACTCCTAGAAATAATAGAGTCTTACAGCAGAGTGGCAGGGTACAAAAGCAATACCCAAAAGTCAATGGCCTTCCTATATGCAAACAACGAAAGAGAAAAAGTGACATTAAAGAAACTATCCCATTTACAATTGCACCGCAGAAAATCAAATACCTAGCAATAAGTTTGATAAAGAATGTAAAGGATCTCTACAAAGAAAACTACAAAACATTACTTCAGGAAATAAAGATGACCTGAAAATGGAGACACATTTCCTGCCCATGGATTGGAAGTATTAACATTATCAAAATGGCAATACTCCCTAGAGCTTTATGCAAATTCAATGCAGTCCCTATAAAGATACCCATGATGTTCTTCAAAGAAATTGAACAAACACTCCTAAAATTTGTATGGAATAATAAACCCCCACGCATAACTAAAGCAATCCTTGAAAAAAGAAGATGGGAGGTATCACTTTCCCCAACCTCAAGCTCTACTACAGAGCAGTTCTAATTAAGACAGTGTGGTATTGGTATAGAGACAGACCCGTAGACCTATGGAATAGAACTGAATATCCTGAAACACACTCCCAAATATACAACCACTTAATCTTCGATAAAGTAGAAAACTATATTAAGTGGAGCAAATAAAGCCTCTTCAACAAATGGTGCTGGGAAAACTGGGCAGCTATATGTAAAAAAATGAACTTAGATCTCCTTCTAATGCCATGCACAAAAGTCAGATCAAAATGGATTATAGATCTCAACATCAGACATGAATCTATAAGGTACATCGATGAAAGCATAGGAGAAACACTCTACGACATCGAAACTAAAATATCTTTAAATATGACATAGCACTGACCAAGAGAATGGAAGCAAAGATAAACAAATGGCATTATATAAAATTGAAAAGCTTCTGCACCTCAAAAGAAACAGTGACCAAGATACAAAGACAATCCACACAGTAGGAAAGCATCTGCACCCAATACCCATCTGACAAGGGGTTAATATCCAGGATATATCAGGCACTGGTAGCACTTCACAAGAAAAAAAAAGCCAACCCCATCAAAAAATGTGGAGAAGAAATGTACAGAAGCTTCCAAAAAGAAGAAATTCGAATAGCCAAAAGGCATATGAAAAAGTGCTCTTCATCTTTAATCATCAGGGAGATGCAAATCAAATCAACAATGAGGTACCATCTTACCCACAGAGATTGGCACTCATCCAAAACAGCAAGAACAACCGGTGCTGGTGTGGATGTGGAGAAAAAGGGACTCTCATCCACTGTTGGTGGGAGTGCTGACTGGTCCAGCCCTTTTTGCAAAAAATATGGGCATTCCTCTGAAAACTAGATATTAAGCTCCCAATGATCCAGCAATAGCACTCCTGGGAATATACCCGGGAGACCGAAAAACACATATCAGATACACTATCTGTACTTCTTTATTCATCTCTGCACTATTCACAATAGCTAGAATCTGGAAACAGCCTAAATGCCCAAGAACAGAGGACTGGCTAAAGAAACTGTGGTACATCTACACTATGGAATACTATGCAGCTGTCAGAAAAGATGAAATTATGAAATGTACCTGCAAATGGATGGACATGGAGACTATCATGCTGAGTGAAATTAGTCAGAAGGAAAAGGACATATATAGAATGACTGCATTCATTAATAGGATATAAATAGATAACAGTGTTTTACTAAGTGTGGGAAAAAACTCACCATTGAATATACACAAAGATATTTAAGTGATAAACTCTAAATATCTGCAGGGCTAGCCACAATGTGTAAAAGAAGAGGGAGAGAGATTCAGAGACAGAGAGAGAGACAGAAAGAGAAAGAGAGGAAACAGGGCTACCTGCTTTTTGAGGCAGCCTGGGGGTGGGCCAGAGGGGGTGGGGTACATTGGTGGTGGAAATACAGCACTGAAGGAGGGATGGATGCTGGAATACTGTATTACCAAGAACCAATTATGAACACCTTTTTAATTGTATATCTCATGGTGGTATAATAAAAATTAAAAAAAAAATAAATCAGTACCTAAACAAAAATTTCTTAGGGACATGCATTTAATGGGAGAGCAAAAGAAAAAAATCTGGAAAGGAGTATGAGACAAACCAACTTAAGACCAACAGCTCTTAAAGAGGAATGGAGCTAATGTTCTCAAATGCCATCAAATGATAAAATGATGATGTTTCACAATCAGTGATTTCATGACTGATCCTGTGCAGATGGCTGAGACCTACATAATCTGGAGTGAAGAGATAGAGGAGGAAGTAAGCTTGCAGCAGGAGATGAAAGAAAGTAGATGACAAAAATGTTTAATGAATAGTTTTTCTTTTAAAAATTTATTTTTATCTTTTTCAGTTTATATTATTGCCAGTTAATTCTTAGCATGGGACAGAGAAACAAAATATTACATGTTTTCTAAAATTATAATTGGAGAGAAATCTATTTCCTTGAAATGATGTTACTTATTTGAGAGGTTTAGACAATTGCAAAATCTCTGTCACCTTCTCTGCATGAGGGAGTAGATGGTGTGTAGAGACTTCTCTCCAGTAATTTCTTGAGGCATGCTTGTTGAATTTCTAAAAGCTTGTGATGCTCGGGTAGACTAACTCAGCTTGTTTAGTTTTGTAGATGCCTGTATATTCAGGCAACTTGATTTTTTCCTTCTAAAAAATTTTATTTTTAATTGAGAACATTTTCAATAATATCTAGAAAAGTCTTTTTTAAATTATTAATGCTAATATATGTCTTTTAGCTCATAGACAGAATGAGAACTACAGGCTGATGGCAAGTAGACATAGTCCAAGGACTGATGGTCACTTGACAAGTTAGTCAGATCAAGCAATGGTTATATAGAGCAAAAGTGGGTACATAGTAAGGGAGGTAAAAGGGTAGATCAGTGATTGCATGGCAATATACATTTGCAAGGGGACACAGACTCAGAGTCTTCAAGCTCTCTAAACAGAAACAAAGCATGTTCTCTTAAAGGTTTCTAAAGGTGATCTGAAAGTTTTCCAAAGACAACCCACATCCCCAAAACTAGTCAAAAGTAAAATATTAATCTATACTATTCTCTGGGTAGCACCATGTGCCTGCGTCTGTCTGTTGTCATTGTCTGATCTTAGTATTCAAAGCAGTTACCACTAGCTACCCTGGAGTGATCTCACAGGTTATTAAGTCCAGATGGTTTGGGAGCTGCTCCAGCAGGAACACCAACAAAGAACCAAGCAAGTAGATGTCACACTCTGAATTCTTTGGTCAAGGCATCAATGGTGAAAAGCGTTGGTGTGTATGCGGGAGAACTAAATCAGGACACACCAAAAGTAGGAAGCAGGGAGGCCAATAATAGGAAAATTGATAATTGGGTATGAGAGCTCAGTAGATTTATAATAACTTTTCCACCTTCAGGCTGTACCCGTTGACTCCAGGTACTGGACTATTTCTTGTGTCACTAGTTCAGATTTCACTGATCGATTCTACCAAAGCCTCTGGCAATTAGGAGCAATTATGCTTGGGAAGATACCATCATTCAGGACATTGATGAAGAATGCAACCAACAGCACCTCCATGTTTGTGCTAAGAATGCCGAGAGAAACAAAGACACAAAAGGACGCTTGTCTTCAGAAACTATTGAGCTCATTCACCAACGTGGCAAGGCACAAGCCACAGGAGACCAAATGCTAACGTCCAAGTTTGCTTAAACGTGCAGAGAAGCAATAAAGGAAGACGTCAAAGAAAGAAGAGCAGAAATACTGGAGGATGCAGCAGAAGCTGGGAAAAGCATTTGCACCGCCTGCCTATCCTTCACCAACTATAAGACCAAGATGACTGCCCTCCAATGCCCTGATGGATCTATCACATCTTCCAGAAAGGCAATGGAGAAGATTATCCAGGACTTCTACTCAATCTCGTTGATAGCCAAATCCACATGCCCACATACCAAATTCCACAGGATGGATATGTCATTCCCAACGTTCTCCATTCTGAAATCCGACATGCCATCTCCTTGGTAAAAAAGGGAACAGCACCAGGCCCAGACAAAGTCAGACCCGAACACCTGAAGAATCTGCCATCGGTACTCATCAATACACTAGCTCGGCTCTTCACACGCTACCTGTCCGAATGCAAGGTGACCTCCCAATGGAAAATCAGCAGGAAAGTTCTACTGTTCAAGAAGGAGACATTCACGACATTGGCAACCACCGCCCCATCTGCCTGTTGTCCGTCATCTACAAGCTGTTTACACGAGTCATCCTGAACAGGATTAGCAGAACACTAGATGAAGGACAACCATGCGAGCAAGCAGGCTTCCGGAAAGGAGTCAGCACAATCGACGATATCCACACAGTAATCAAGCTCATTGAGGTTTGTAGGGAGTACAACATGCCACTCTATTTCACGTTCATTGATTTAAAGAAAGCCTTTGATTCTGTGGAGACTGAAGCAGTCATCGAAGCCCTAGCCAAACAGGGTGGTCAAACCCAATACATCAAGATCCTTCGTGAGCTGTATTACGGATTCACCACCAGGATCTCACCAGTCTACAAAGAAGTGATCATTGATGTCAAAAGAGGGAATCGACAGGGTGATACCATTTCACCAAAACTCTTCAGCGCCACCCTCAAGAACATCATGCGACAATTAGAATGGGAAGGAATGGGAGTGAAGATAGATGGTCAGCAACTACACCACCTCCGCTTCGCTGATGACATCGTTCTAATAACACCAAACATTAGCCAAGCAGCACAAATGCTGGCTGACTTTGACCGAGAATGTGGAAAGATAGGTCTGCAGCTGAATCTAAAGAAAACCATGTTTATGAAAAATGAACTAGTTCCAGAGGCACTCTCAATGGAACAAACATCTCTGAATGCAGCAGTTATGTGTACCTAGGTTGAGAAATCAACATGATGAACGACCTAAAACCTGAACTGCGCAGGAGGAAGAGAGCAGCATGGAATGCCTTCAAAGGCATCGAAGAAATAGCTAAAAGGACAAAGGACCTCTGGCTTTGGGCACATCTCTTTGACTCCACCATTCTCCCTGCATTAATATACACTTCAGAGACCTGGGCCCTATGAAAGCAGGATGATAATGCTATTCGGGTCTCCCAGAGAGGCATCGAAAGAGCTATGCTTGGAATATCACACCTCACTCAAGTGAGTGAAGGAATCCAGAGTTCTGACCACCATTGCTATTCCAGAATGAGGGATGCTGTCTCGTTTGCCAAGTCATCAAAAAATCAGATGGGCTGGACATGTAATGCGATTTGGAGACAACCGCTGGACTAGAGCCGTTACCGACTGGATCCCACGGTATGTCAAAAATCACGTAGCCACCCACCTACAAGATAGTCAGACTTCCTTATCAAGACCCTGAAGGAACGGTTTGAGGCTCTTTATATTCCTGAATCAACCAGATGCCACTGTGCTACATTGGCACGTGATAGGGTCCAATGGAAATGTTACTGGTGCCCATTTGAGCAAATTGATGAATAACGGTATTCAAGTGATCAAGTGATCAAGTGATGCTTAACGTACAGAGAGGACACAAATGATTAATGGTTAAAACTGTTCTCAGTATAATTATGAACCTACAACTGGATTATGCTAAGTTATTAATTTGAAAAATGAAACCTTAGTGTTTAGCAATACATTTCACAGAAAGGATAAAGTTAGCAATATCTTAATATTCAAGAGGCATTGCCATCATTTGTGTGAAAATTCATCTATAGTATCTTATTTCCCCAAAGACATAATTCATTGAATGTAGTTTATTAGACACTTCAGAGTGAAGTTTTGCTCTGGCTGCTCATCTCCCTTAACTTTTATTTGACCTAGAAGAGAGGCTCACCTTTGAGTGGTGTCTGCTGGTAGGACCTGGTGCTTGGACGAAGAAAAATCTTCTAGTAGTTCCATAACATTTTCTCACATCTTTGCAGGTGTCCACATATAGAAAAATGAGAATATGCATTATATTGTATTAAATGGCTTGAGTTTTTTCTAGAGTATTGTAGACAGGGCTCTTGCCAGGCACAAAGCTAACCGAGGGTCAATTCCTGGCATTCTGTATGGTCCTACAAGTTCTACCAGGAGTGATCCCTGAGCACAGAGCCAGGAGTAAGACCTTGCACACCACTCTGTGTGATCTACAAACCATAAAACTGATTATTTATTTATTTATATATAGATTAAAATCAGATAGCATTTATCACAAATTGACTTTTTATTGTTTATTTTCTGATTATTCTATTAGACATTTCTTTAAAGTTTTATTGCAATAGGCAATATAAGATAACTTTGTTATGTGTATGAGAGGATCAGACTGGTGTAGGGGCAAAGGAGCCTGAGGGCACCGGTGGAGGCAGCAGCCACTAGTAGTTGGATTGGTCTTGGTACACTATATGCCAAAAGCAACTTTTTAGGAAATGAAAGAGAGCAGAAACCCACTCCCCCAGCCAGGGCAGACCTGCTCATGGAAAATTACCCTTTGCAGGAAGAGGCATGACCAGAGAAACTGTCCTGTAGAGGTCGCTTCCCACTCCTAGGAACCCGCCTGACTTGCAATCCTGCACATATGCCTAGCGGCGCCAATTATGGAAAGAAGTGTTGGGTGTGACCCGATTGGTACATGCTGGTGATTTGTTGCAAAGTGATTGGCTGCCAGCGCACAGACCTTGATGTAATGCTTTAAGGGCTTTTTCTGTAGCAGTGGGAACTATCTCTTAAAAGATCTCCTCTGAAAGGGCTTGGGGCTCTCAACCGCAGTTTGTGGTCATGCTTTGAGCCTGAGCATGCTCGAATAAACCCTTTTGCTTTTGATGGGTCCGGTCTCTCAGAGTTTTCCTTGACAGGTGCAGCGCTCAAATGCTCCCAGTCGGTTACCCCATCAGGTGGCCAACCCTTTCAGAACAACTTTGTAAATCAGTACTTTAGTATAAAATATGTAAAACTAAATAAATTGATAACACTTTTCTAAAAAATAGTTGGATACTTTTAAGGCCCTGAATAACATCACTGTATGACTCTGTTTTCACTGACAGAAACTGTACTAGGAAGTAACTGCCAATAACCTTGTCACTGTTAGTTCACTTATGCAAATCCAAATTGTTTGCAAACTGACTGTGTGACTCTGAAGGGAAAGGTATTTAAAATAGAATATAGCCCTGCAGAGTAAAGTCATATTTATATTTAAAATAATGAGCTAGAAATTAAACTAATAGAGTAATTAGGCAGTCTTTAAAAAATAGGCTTTATTTGGAAGTTTTGAGGGGGGGAAAAGAGGGAGAGAAAAGTACTTAAGAAAAAATGTGGGTTCTCCAGAATTGAGAGAGAACCCCAGTGCACATCCCAGCGCTAATGTGTGAGGGTGTGAAAGTGCACCTCTCTAGAGGGGGAGATGCAGGTGGCACATGTATTCGGTCATCTCATGTGCTCAGCAGCATCACATGTGCTTGAGAAATATCTGCATATGCTTCCTTTGTTCCAAGTTGGCTTATATAGAGTTTCTCTAACTTGCCTCTTGTGGGGCTCTCTTACTTGGTAAGAGACCACCTAGGGTGGTTGCGAAGGAACAGTTGGGGAGTCCTTGATGGTCCTCTTTGAGATTCCTTTTCTGGCCTTTGTGCCTACTAGAGTTTCTTGAAGGGGAGTCCAGTCTTCTCTGGGTCTGCACTATTGCCAGGTAAAGGTCTTATAGGGCCTTAATTTCTGTGTCTACTGTGTGGGTCCTGGCAACTTTAGGGCTAGTTGGTTTTATTACTTCCCAAGAATTCATTGACATAGAAGCTCTTCCATATCTACCAGCTATCCTGTTTCGTATTCCCCCTAGAGATTTCACCTTAAGTCTTTAAGGGAAAGTGGATGAAGCTCCATCCTCTGGAACTTCTTCACTCTGACCAAAGGATTGTAGACCCTGCCTGCATATGGGGTAAAAACACAGAGCTATCTTAGTTTGAATATTGCCCAGGCAATTATTCATTGGCCTTTCAGTTGTCAGTATGAAAGTCCGAAAAGAGAGCATGTTTGGTCTCTTACTAAGTAAGAGAGCCCCACAAGGGGCAAGTTAGAGAAACTCTATATAAGCCAACTTGGAACAAAGGAAGCATATGCAGATATTTCTCAAGCACATGTGATGCTGCTGAGCACATGAGATGACCGAATACATGTGCCACCTGCATTTCCCCCAGAGCATTCCAACCCAAAAGAATAAAAGCCCCCTTTGGAAATCAGTTGGGGCTTGCTCACTCACATCCTCTGGAGCAGCCTGCATCTCCCCTCGTGAGATGTGTACTCTCCCTTGTTTGCCTACTCCTTCCCCATCCTAAAACCTCCATAATAAAACCTGTTTTACTTCACTGCTCATTAACTCCTGAAATTCTTTTTTTCTGTGAGGAAGACAAGAACCCTGAGGAAACCCTGGGTAAAGGCTAGGACTGACTTTCCTTTCCTGCAAAGAGCAATTCCTCACTCCAGCCTGAGTCCGTGGCTCCCCGAGATTAAGCAGGCTTCAGGTGTGGCTTGACGGCCACCTCATGGGGCTGGTGGGGCTCAGGCCCACGCCATGCAGGTGCTCATTGCAGACTTTATCAGTCCTAAGCCTGCCCAGCGGGTCCCAGGTGGCAGAGGCAGCTGGGGAGAAAGTGACCATCTCTCTCTCCTTCTTGCCTTACATAAGACACCCATGGCATCCACCTGCATCAAACCAGCTTCTAGGTGTAGAAGTAGGGTGGTACAACACTTGTTTCAGGTCTAAACAAATGATTATACCAGGGACTAGACTCTTTCTCAGAGATCATCTCTTATTTCAAAACAATGGAGAGAGGGAGAGCTGGCACAAAGAAATACATCTCAATGGATGTATCTTCATGGGGAGAAACATCATAATTTCAGGGGTTTCATGCAATCTAGATAACTGGTACCTTACAAGTGGTCTGTCTGTTTTCTGTTCTGCACAAAAGGGATTCTAAGTGTCTTGTCTTCTGTTTACTGAAAGGGTCATGGTCATCTGCTTGAGGGCATACTAGCATGATTTTTCCTTCAATCTTAAACTATAGTCTCAACGTAGCCAGGGTAGTAGTCCCCTGGCAAATCTAATTTTTCCACACTGGCACTAGTGGATATTAAGAGGAATTGTGCCCAATCTAAATAACATTGAAATCATAGTAGAGATATAATATTTCAGAAGTTATTGATTCAGAGTCAAAATGACCCTTGAAACTGTCACACCCTCCATCAGTGTTTACACAGAAGAGAGATCTCATTAGCATAAACCTTGGCTTAAGAACATGTAAATAGCTTAAATTGTAAATGGATTAAACAGCAAAGGTCTAGGCCTCATCATCCAACACTTCCTCCTTTCTTGTTTGATGTCTTAGCTGAAGATAAACTCTGTTTCTTTCAGGATAAAAAAAAGTGGAAAAAGGCACTATACACTATACACTCTGAGTATAGTGCTCAATGTCAAAATGTTTTAATGATTAATGATAGTTTCCTTATAAGAAATGATAGTTTCTTTTTTTTTTTTTTTGCTTTTTGGGTCACACCCGGCAATGCTCTGGGGCTACTCCTGGCTCTGCACTCAGGAATTACTCCTGGCGATGCTCGGGGGACCATATGGGATGCCGGGGATCGAACCCAGGCCGGCACAGGCCGGCTCATGCAAGGCAAACACCCTACCCGCTGGGCTATCGCTCCGGCCCCAGAAATGATAGTTTCTTATCCTAGGGATAATAAACAGGTATCTGGAACAATGGAACAGATGTTTCAAACACTGGAATAGATGTCTTGAACACTGGAACAGATGTCTCGAACATTGGAACACTCGTCTGGAATGCTGGAACTGGCACCTTGCAATGCAACATCAGCAAGGGAACATTGACATTGGAAATCATACCTGTAACTTAATCTTAAATGAGACAAAACCACTTTCTATGATTAGTCACAAATAGAAATCATCAGATGGTTTGGCAGGAATCCAAGTCTGGGATGGAGAGAACATAAAGAAGCTCCAATATGGGTAAAGCAATGAAATATTTATGAGACTGATTACTCCAAAATTGATGAATCCAGTAGGTCAGCAACAGAACTGATAAATCCAATAGGTTTGTAGTAGTCAGAAATTGAGAAGGTAATAGTTTAGAATCAACTATTAATAGACAGAAACGACATTAATCACAGGTATAATGTTGGTCACCACACATACAAAAACATATTTGATCAATCAATATATTACAGCTATATATATGACCTCTCTAGGTTAATGAATGCTAATGAATTAAGTGCTTTATGAATATAAAACTGGCAAATATGATGGTAAGAAACTGCCCTTTCCCTTTCCTGTGAATTGAAATATTACAAATTTTTTTTTTGCAAATTATTAAACATTTTAGTTAGCACTACCTGCACGGCAGAGCCTGGCAAGCTACCCGTGTCGTATTTGATATGCCAAATACCAGAATCAATTATAGACCTCATTCCCATGACCTGATGGAATGGTTTGAGGCTCTTCATGTTCCTGCAGCAAGCAGGTGCCCTTGGGCTCTACTTGCATGAGACAGGTTATATGGAGATGTTACTGGTGCCCGCTTGAGCGAATTGATGATGAACTGGAAGACAGACAGTGACAGTTAGCACTGTGGTAAGAGTCCAGATTATAGAGTATCTGTAGTAGCCAAGTTATTTCCCTCTAAATATCTGTGAACAAAAACATTAAAAAAGAAAACTATCATTAATCAGTAAAACATTTTGACATTGAGCACTATACTTGGACTTCACCTGTTTTCTATTTTTTTTTCATCCTGAAAGAAATAGAGTTTAACTTCAGCAAAACATCAACAGGCTTCAAGGCAAGATAATTATTATTATAAGTGAAATAAGTGTGGGAGGTTTTGGCAGCAGTTTAAGACTTCTTTATGTGGCTTTTATGGTGAAAGATTTAGGTGTCTTCTGAGCCTTGGAGGACTCGAGTTTTAACGAGGGATAATGGGACCCAACATTTCTTGGCAGGGCTGCCATCTGTTGAAACATAAGCATATCCCTTTCCTCAGATGAGGAGGTTATCTGCTACACATTTATCATCAATTTTCACCCAGATAGGTGAATAAACTGAGTCTGTATATCTTCTTGAACGTGTCATTCAGCAGTTGTGTAAAGCCATCCTTGAGGCAAATTTAGGAAATTTAAGATGAATAATGTTAAAGATAAAGAGCTTTGTTTGGTGGACTTTGGAAGAAAAAGGTGCTGGCTTGGGGAAGACACCCGCCTGTGTGTGGGAGACATCTTGGCAAGAGCACAAGGTCAGAATGTCTGATTAGGAGCTGTAGGTCTGGAGGAATTTCTAGCTCTGGATTTGGTAGCAGGGTATGTTTACCTGTTGTAAAGTCTTTTGGAATTGTATTGGACTAGTGGATTTTGTTTGTCCGTCCCTGAGGAGATAGAGAACTCAAACCCTAATATTGTTGGGGGTCCCTTCAATTTTCCTGACACCCCACTAAGGGATGAGCATGGAGACAGTGTTGCTTTATAAGCATGCATACTTGTGAGCCATTTGCCATAACAATTTTTTACTTTCAGATGAGTGGAAAATTTTGAATTAGATATTCTAGCAATAAAATCAGTCCATGAATGCCTGCCACACAAAGGGAAAGTTAAGCTTCAGCTCGGAGGAACATATGAGTGCCTAGCACAGCCTCTCACTTTCAGACATTGGATTAATTGAACTTCATGTGAATTTTTTAAAATAAAATTTAAGTTATTTAACAATAAAATGGTGTGTATTTGCTTTTGTAAGAAATTAAGAAACTAGATAAAAGTAAAGGGTTACATCTTTGTGTTTATGTGTGTGTGTGTGTGCTTCCCTGATTGATCCAATTTTTACTTTCCTATGAGCATCAGTAGTAGTGCTCAGCATAAAATAATAGTTTCTTATCCCAGACATTTCCTGAACAAGTACTTCAATGGAAGAGCTTCAATACTGTTTGGTTTAATTGACAATGTAAGGTAGGACATAATTAATTGCTGGAAAACAAATGTAGAAATGGACAGGGAATTTCATGGAGGGGCAAAATGAAAAAGTAGTTTCTGGAACTTACAGGGTTGATCTAGTATCATTTTTGAAGTCTTTCTAGTAATCCTATCCTAGATAAGCACTTTATTCACTATTGGAGTTGTAGGTAACATATAGATAAGAATCAGGCATACATAAAAAAATATTTTTTTTTTTTTTTTAGTTGTCACTACTGATTTTAATGGTACAAAAAATGCAGGTGTGAGTTTCAGAATTGAGCATCCTAATATTTTTTAAAATTCTTCATTTTATGTGGTCATAAATTTAATCTGTATTCAATATTACAATCTATTGTATAAGATATACATAAAAAATATTAAGGGAGCCCAGAACTGTGTGCTTAGCCTCAACTTCAGGCAAAGTTTCCATGAAACATTTGTCCAACTCTCTCTTAAAGATGACCAGCACAGTTGGTATTGATTCTCACCTGAATGCCACAGTCTGTTGCGGTGTGTGGAGTCCCTGAGGGCCCTTGTTTAGAGTTTCCTCCACTGAAATTGCGGACTTGGTTAGAGCCTTGTATGAATGCATGCTACTTGCAATAGGTTTGGAAGGTTTGCTTGAGCCTCCCTAGATTTTCAACTATAAAATATAGCGATAGAGAAACCTTCATCTTCTTATTAATTCACGGGGGGTGAAAGTTGGGGTCTTGGGCCACACCCAGTATTGCTCAGGACTGATTCCTGACTCTTTGTTCAGTGGTTTCTCCCGGTGGGCTCAGACTACCATATGCATACTGAGAATTGAATTCATATTGGCTGTGTTCAAGGCAAGAGCCATACATGAAGATCTGTTATTCTGGCCCCAATTTATTTACTTTAATTGTGGAATGTTATGGAAAATTCTCTTGTATTTTTCTCCTGAATATAACTAGACATCAACAAGTAGTGATGTGTGATGACACTGTGAACAAAGAGCTGTACCCTGGGAAGCAGTTCAAGAAGGGGAGGGAATGGAGGCAGCTACGTGGTGTCGGGGAAGCTGCTGGGGTCCCCAACAGTGCCAGTAAGCGAGTTCCCTTCTACCTCTGAAGCCGACAGGGAATGGATGAAAACTCAGGAATCCGATGCAGTTTTAAAAGGGCTTTACTAACACAGGTTCTGATATCCAATCCAAGAGCAGGGAAAACCTCCGGACTCTGGGTTCCCAGCTAGGCCCCAGCCATGTGTAGGCCAAGATGGCTGCCACCACGTGTTGAGGCCCAACAGAGAATGGAGAGGACAGAGAAGCAAATGCCAAGGGAAGCCGAAATGGCAAAAAGGGGAAAAGAGAGCTTCTTTCTTCTTGCAGCTTATTTTATAGCTAGAAATCCACCCAAACTTCCCAGCCCGGCCCATTCTGGGCTGGGCTATCTAGGATTAAAACAGGAAAACAGCTCTATAGAAATGTAGCAACTCAGGAGGCCTTCTGGCTGTTTACAAGAACCCAGAGCTCATTCAAAGCCTCCTAGCAGAGCTGGGAGGAACTATAAGCTAAATGTAACTTCCCTAGCAGGGCGGGTCAAATGCCCTCCCTCAGATAATTCCTCCCAGCACCTCACCTAATGTTTTGAGCCAAGATCTGCCTGGAAATGCCTTTATAGAGTAGAGAAGGGGGTTTCTGAGATGGCATGCCTCTGTACCAAAGACTATACTAATGCCATTTAAATATTTCTCCATGTCTTCACAAGAGTCTCATCTACTTCAAGGTAGTTTTGTATTTTAGTTGCCTTTGAGTTTTCAGGGAGCCATGCTTGCTTGCTTGGAGGCAAACAGCATTCTCTCTGGTCTAATTACTTAGAGATCCAACGTGGCCAGGCAAATATGCTGGTAAGATCTAGCTAGTCCCACGATGATTGTGGTAGCATGAGAGAATGTTTATACCATCCAGTACAGAATACATGGGCAGATAAACTGCCACATTTAAACTATCCCCCTATCTACAAAGTGCCTGCAGAGGAGGCAATCCAGGGCAGATGAGAGGCTCTTAGGTGTCCTGCAATAGTGTGGGACTGGGATCAGAGTGGGAAGGGGCGGGAGCAACGGGGATTGAGACTGTCCTGTGCTCACATCTTTCTCCGATTCCTGGGAGAGTAGAAACGTAAGAATTATGGATAAGAGTTCCAGGAAGACTCTTGTTTGCCTGTCAGGAGTTGTCCTGCTCCCCCATAGTCCTTCTTTGATGAGGGGAGATAGGAAGTTACCCCCATTATTTGTGTCATACCATATTTTTGTCCTTACAGAGACTTTGTTGCATCTCCACCTTATGTAGGAAAGTATTTCGCTGAAGTACAGGCTGGCTTGATTTTAATGACATTCTTTCTGTGAGAATGAACATTTTTCAGTTATGAGAGGGACAAATAGCAACATTAGACTAATCATACTTCCCTGTCAGTGCTTTCCACAGCATTACCATATTTTCTGTAAGAGTTGTAGTACTAGACTCTTGGTTCAGATGGTGAGGAATGAGTCTGCTTAACTAGGCATCTGCACATAGAGACTAAGACCATCCCCAGCCAAGGACCTTTTTTAGGGGGACCTATTCACAGCAGCATCACTGACTCCAGGTCTGGATTTCGTTGTTGAGAAAGTTAATATTTAGGCTTCTAATTTTATCTGCTAGCGATGTTATGTACCTACTGTCCTTAGGAGACAAAATTAGGACTATTTCAGTAGCAGCACCTCCATCTATATCTAAAACTTCAGTGCTATCTGTTCTGTAAACTTATAAACTGTAAAATGAATTTTGCCACTACTTTGTAAATTTGGCAATTAATAGTAGCATTTTTCTCTTCAATTTTTTCATGGTAACATAAGAAGTACCCTAAGTTTTTGCATTTGTGAACTATTCTGGGGTTTTGGCAAGGTCTGACCTCCCTATCCCTAAGAGAGCTGTATCCTTTCTCTGGAGTTTTGTACACACTGATGTAGTCCAACTCCATCTAACTCAGAAGAGGTACACTGAACCAGGAGATGGGGCTGATATTCCCTAGAGAGTGAAGATGGATAGAGTTGGACTTAAGAACCTTTCATACAAAATGTGTATGTTTCTATCCATACAAAAATCATTTTGTATGAAGAAATTTCTGGATAGAGTTGGACTTCTAACCTCATTAGTTAGAAGCATGGATTTCAAAGTTCTTGCTTTGTCAACCATAAAATATTTCTTTGCTAATGTCAGCAGTTGGGTTGGAGGTGGTGGAAGTGCTGAAGACAAACACTGTTCAACCACTTCCAACTATGCTTATGTCTCAGTTTTAATCTTGGTGCAATTTCTAGAGTTGATTCTAAGACGAGTCTAATGAAATATGGATGGGATAAAAATTAGATTAAAGGCATACTCCATCCTGGAATGACTCACAGTCCAGTTTACCACATGATATGTTTCTTTCACTTAATTTATGACTCTTTCTCCTCTGATCTTTTCTAAATAAAAACGTTTTATAAAATAATTATATCAGGGTTAAAAGTGACATATTAAATTATATTTGTGATATAATAAATGATGATATAATCATAATAAATGGGCAGGAAGGAAACACAAAGCTGGCAAAAGATTCCTCAGAGTCCATCCTCCTGAGAGGAGGCCAACTGAGATGGCCTGGGACTCTCTTCAACCTCATTATTCAACTTCTTTCTCAGCAAATCATCATGCCACCTTTCATTATCACCTAACTGAAGAACACTGCCTTTTTCTAATAGCTGCAAACGCATATGGAAGTGGCTTTGGAAGGTAACTTAGGAACCACTGGTGAAGATTTCTTTTTCTGACTTGAAGACACCTTTTCCCAGGAAATATATTTATATTTATATTTATATTTATATTTATATTTATATTTATATTTATATTCATATTTATATTTATGTATACCACCCACACGGCAGAGCCTGGCAAGCTGTCTGATGCATGTTCAATATGCCAAAACCAGTAATAAAAAATGTTTATCTTCCTGACCCAGTAATAAATGGTACTTATTATAATAAAAACTTGTTTATTATACTTTATAATTTTTAATATAAAACTGATATATCATATATGATATATTAAGTATAATATGTATTGATGATAATGTATCAGTACTATATTAACATGCATCAAATGCACTGATTGCTAGCGATATGTAATAATCCATTTTCAATTCCATCTTGTAAAGAGTGAAAATCTGTTTCATGTTATGCTAAAGGAAATAGTATGAGAAGACAGACTTTGTGTGAGTGAAATTGTTGAGATCCATCAGAAATATAGAAATAGTATAAAACTTATTTTTTGTATAAATAAATTTATATAAAAACATTTGGTGGTCACTTTAATGAAGATTATCTACTTTTAATTCCATTAGTTCATATTTGTAGGGGCCACCAAAAGTGTTGCTGGGAGGCCTGGGGCCACTCCTGAAGTGTGTCCGTGTCGGGGATCCCACTCGGTGTCTCTCTTGGGCCTAGCACCTATCACTGGAGCTATTTGCCAGCCCACCTGCGCTTCACTTTAATTATATATAGGAAATATTTTCACTACTATGGAATGTCCTGAGTGCAATCCTGGAAAGCAGGAATCAGAGTGAAAGGAATCCGAAAGTTTTGATATGATTGACCCTGATCAATCCCTGCTGCCATATACGGTCCTCTAAGCACTGCTAGGACTTACACCTGAGTAGAGCTTGGAGTAGTCTCCAGCACAACCAGGTTTTGACCAACCCCTCCTTCCTTCCTCCTCCCAAATAAAGGGCACCCTTTGCTTAGAATTTCAGTTTATAATGGACTTAACTATAAAAAGAAAGCTTATTGGGTAGAATATAATAGCTAAAGGACAACCTTACCATACAACTGTGACACACTTGACAATATGCTTGATTAGAATTTGGAATTCTGGACTCTGAGTTCTAACTTTTCACTTGCTGAGGAAGTACTCACCTAGACCGCCTGTCAGGTGACAAAGGCAATGTTTCACCTCACAGCCACTGAGTGGTCCTGGGGGTAATGCAGATTGCGTTGTGCTGCAGTGAGAAATAATGTATAAATGCTCTTATCAACAGGAGAGGGAATCTTGCTGCTTGCGAAGAAAGATGAGGAGAGTTTGAATAATTGATTTAGCACTTTGACTTTTAAATCAATCCAGTGAAAGGTTTGCATTTTTAATTTGGGGATTAGTTCAAGCATCTTTTCAAATTATTTTCAATTACTTATGTTACTGCTATCATATGTCTGGTTGATGATAAATTTGGAATTGGTTTCACTTTTGTAAATTGGCCAAACCCTATGATTTAGCAATCTGAATAGTAAATGTTAATGCCAGATAAACAATTTTTTTCGCCATCATCACAAGAGATATGCACACATGCTTATTGCAATGCTATTTGTAAAATAAAGTTGCTAAATGCTGAAAATAAACAAAACATCTGTTAGTAAGATGATATGGAAATGACTGTACTCTATCTGCATGAGGTGCATCATAGAACATTTGTGTATAAATACCCAAATTTTCACATGTCAGCTAGTAGTAACTGGCCCAGAAACCTCAAGAGCTGAGCACCTGCCTTGCGTTAAGGAGATTGCATCAAAGAGCTAAGAATGTGCCTTGGAGACTTGCATCAAAGGGCTGAGCACTGACTTGGAGACTTGCATCAAAGGGCTGAGCACTGACTTGGAGACTTGCATCAAAGGGTTGAGCACGTGACTTATAGGCAGGACTCCTGGTAAGTCTCTGCCTGATCATTTGCAGGGGGAAAACTCTGATTATCTTGCTGAGAATAGTACTGAGCACCACCAGATCTGTCCACCAACCACCCCTAAACACCCACCACCTACCACCCCTAAACAAGGAATGCTATGAGATACATGAAGTAGGTGGGAGAAAGAAGTTTTGAAATTCAAATGAAGTTGAATATTATTTTTATAAACTAAAAAGCATTAGGTATTTTTGTATTCGACTATATTATTTTACATATATTTACACATCATATTTACATATCATATATACATGATACATATCAGAATAATATATTTATTTATCACTTGTCACTTGTATCACTTGTCTTCCTGTTGTTCTTCAATGTGCTCGAGCCGGTTGGGAACTTTATTCGTTGGGAATAAAGTTATTTTTGTTACTGTTTTGGGCATACCAATACAATGATGGTAGCTTGCAAGGCTCTGCTGTGGCTCTGGGTCTCACCCGGGGGGCCAGTCTTTTTCTATGTCAGACTATCCAGGGCCCACAGGGCAGAGCCCTGGGTGTGGACAAGTCTGTCTCCTGTCTGCCACCCGTGGACGCACCTGGGCACCACAGCCACACCTGCAACACCTCGAGGGGCAGGTTTATTTATCACTGGATCACTGTCTTCCCATTGTTCATCAAATTGCTCTAGTGGACACTAGCAACACCTCCATTAGTCCTGTCACAAGCAAGGTAACCCAAGGGTATCTGATTGCTCCAGGGACAGGAAGAGCCCCAAACCATTCTTCAGGTCATGGAACTGAGGTCCCTAATTGTTACTAGTTTTTGGCTTAACAAGTAAATAAAACATAGGTAGCTTGCCAGGCTCTGCCGTGTAGGTGGTAATAGTCTCAGTAGAAGGCTCTCATCTCTAACATTTACTGATGAAACTTAAAGGGAAAGGTCAGGTTTTCTCTTGGGTGGAGCTCTGAGAAACTATGGAGTCTGGATGTTGAGAATGACTGACTCCATGATGTGTGGTTTGCTCTGGCTTGCTAAACTCATTGGTATCAGTTAAAACCTGTCTAGAACTGTATACAATGTGTACATTGTATACAATTTATACAATGTATAAATGTGAAAGATCTTGGGAAGAACTTTAACCTAAATTCAGCATTCTCTAAGAACATTGCTCTGCTGCTTTGCAGCCGCCGCCAAGGGAGCTCTGGGTCTGGCGTAGGTGGGCCTCTCTCTCTCCGGGGCAACTGTCATGGAGGCAGAGGAAAGGGCAGGGCACAAAACTCCACTCAGAGTCCAGCCAGCGTGGTCTCTCCCCTACACATGAGAGCAAACCCTTGGAGCAATGTTGGACTTGGCCAGGGGCTGGCTGAGCCTCTTACCGGGAGGTCAGCTCCATGGGTTGCTTCCACGTTGGGCCGGCTGAGCAGCACAGTGCTCTCTCTTTCTCTCTCTCTCTCTCTATATATATATATAAATATAGATATAGATATAGATATAGATATAGATATAGATATAGATATAGATACAGATACAGATATAGATATAGATATATAAAGGGAATTAACCTTCCCCACTCCTAAGGAGAGAGTGACAAAGTTAAAATGAAAATGATAAATGATACTTAAAAGTCACTTTATATAGACTCCCTTTTATTTATTGCTTGTGTAATAAAAATAGGAGAGTGAATTAGGAGTAAAAGCAATTTCATCAAAGTGCAAAGGGTTATTAATTCTGAATGTGAGAATAGAGGTTATTTTCTTTTCTTGAAATTTTTAAAAAAATTTTGCTTTTTGGCAACCTGGTTATGCTCAGGGGTTACTCCTGGCTCTGCACTCAGGAATTATTCCTGGTGGTGCTTGTGGCACCATATAGGATGTTGGGGATCAAACCCTGGTTAGCTGGTGGAAGGCAAATGTCCTACCCTCTGGAATATCACTCGGGCCCCATATTTTCTTATTAACTTTTTTTAGTTATTAAAAAATATTCCAAGCTTAAAAAAAGAAAGGGGATTTTATATTTTTATTATATTGTTGGAAATTCATTTTGGGAGGATTACTAGAATATACATTTTAATGTGAGAGAAAACTCTTAATAATGTTTACATTGCTGTATTTAGGGGTGACCAAGTGTTCTATGACTTGCAAAGTTTCCTTTACCATATTCTCAGACATGTTAAGTATTTATGTTCTAAGGAGTAAATTCTATTTAACAAAAATGTAAAGTCTAGTGAATATTTCAGTTAAACTATTTTATTGATAGGCTTGAGAGATAATTCAAGGTGCTTCCCTTGAGTTCCAGTGACCCAGTTTGAGTTCCATCACCACATGTGCTCTGAGCACTGCCAGGAGTGCTCCTGGAGCACAGAGCCAGGAGTAAACCCTGAGCACTCTGATGTTTAACTCCCAAGCAAAAGAAAATTGTAATTGAAAATAGCAACTGTGAACTTTTATGTGTTCTCACAAAGTCAAATCAAGGAAGTCAAATCAAGACCACAGAATTAATTTTTTTCGGGTCCTGATCTCAGAGTCTCAGCATGCTGCTCCTTTTGATACTTGCTGGGCCATTTCAGCCAAATTGTTGAATTCTCTGACCATATGCTGAGGTTTTTCTCTGACCCAGATGTATGAGGATTACCAGAACCACATCCAGCAGAATTCAGGCTTGGGCCTGGGATCAAATTCAAGGCCCCACTGACACAAATCATGGACTCCAGACACATAGGATTTGAATGAAATCTTATGTAGAGTTGTGAGTCAAGTGCTCTAAGTTAAGACCACTATTTATTAGAGTTAAGACCACTATTTATTAGAGTTGTGAGTCAAGTGCTCTAAGTTAAGACCACTATTTATAGTGATGAGGGATTTCAAGAAATTAATTAAGGGAAACTATATATTTTTGTTTACACTGGTACCATGTACAGATTTTCAGCTATGATACGATTTGATATATATTTAAATTATTTTATTTATTCAATGTTCTGTAAGTTAGTGATAGAAACTCAGCCCAAATAAGCTCTTTACCTCACTGTCTTCCCGTTGATCATCGATTTGCTCAAGCGGGCCCCAGTAGCATCTCCATATGTCCTGTCTCAAGCTTGTAGAGCCCAAGGGCATCTGTTTGCTCCAGGAACATAAAGAGCCTCAATCCATTCTGGAATGAGGACTAATAATTGTTACTGGTATTTGGCATATCAAATACAACACGGGTAGCTTGCCAGGCTCTGCCGTGCAGGTAGCATACTCTTGTAGTCATCTCTAAGTCCAGCATTTATTGATGAACCTTGCGGCCGCAAGGGGTCCTCTGGCTTGTTGCAAGGCTCTTCTGGGTTGGTAGGCCAGGGCTAGAACCCACCATCCGTCCTGGGCGCCTCGTGAGCGGCTGGGTACAGGGAGAGCCAGTAGCAGCTCTGCCCCATGTCTGTGAGTCTCTGGACAGGCATGCCTGAGCCGGATTTAAAAAAGACTGCTGCAGGGTGGAACTCGAAAAGCTGGGCTGTGATAGGCTGGTCTGCTGGGTGGAGTTCTGAGGAGAGAGAAGTCCAGATGTGGAAAATGGAGGCCCTCATGGAGTGGGGGTCTTTTTGGCTTGTTGCAAGGCTCTGCTGGGGTGGTAGGCCAGGGCTAGAACCCACCATCCCTCCTGGGCGCCTCGTGAGCGACTGGGCACAGGGAGATCCAGTAGCAGCTCTGCCCCATGTCTGTGAGTCTCTGGACAGGCATACATGAGCCGGGTTTAAAAAAAGACTGCTGCAGGGTGGAACTCGAAAAGCCGGGCTGTGATTAGCTGGTCTGCTGGGTGGAGTTCTGACGAGAGAGAAGTCCAGATGTGGAAAATGGAGGCCCTCAATGAGTGGGGAGTCGTCTGGTTTGTTGCAAGGCTCTGCTGGGGTGGTAGGCCAAGGTTAGAACCTACCATCCCTCCTGAGTGCCTCGTGAGCGGCTGGGCACAGGTAGAGCCAGTAGCAGCCCTGCCCTATGTCTGTGAGTCTCGGGACAGGCATACCTGAGCCGGATTTAAAAAAGACTGCTGCAGGGTGGAACTTGAAAAGCCGGGATCTGTTAGGCTGGTCTGCTGGGTGGAGTTCAGATGAGAGAGAAGTCCGTATGTGGAAAATGGAGGCCCTCATGGAGTAGGGTTGTTGTCTGGCTTGTTGCAAGGGTCTGCTGGGGTGGTATGCCTGGGCTACAACCCACAAACCCTCCTGGGCACCTCGTGAGCAGCTGGGCACAGGAGAGCCATTAGCAGCTCTGCCCCATGTCTGTGAGTCTCTGGACAGGCATACCTTAGCTGGATTTAAAAAAGACTGCTGCAGGGGTGGAACTCCAAAAGCCGGGCTGTGATAGGCTGGTCTGCTGGGTGGAGTTCTGAGGAGAGAGAAGTCCAGATGTGGAAAATGGAGGCCCTCATGGAGTGGGGGGGTCGTCTGGCTTGTTACAAGGGTCTGTTTGGGTGGTAGGCCAGGGGTAGAACCCACCATCCCTCCTGGGCGCCTCGTGAGCGGCTGGGCACAGGGAGAGCCAGTAGCAGCTCTGCCCCATGTCTATGAGTCTCTGGACAGGATTTAAAAAATCCTTTTTAAATACCTGAGCAGGATTTAAAAAAAGACTTCTGCAGGGTGGAACTCAAAAGCGGGGCTATGATAGGCTGGTCTGCTGGGTGGAGTTCAGATGAGAGAGAAGTCCGTATGTGGAAAATGGAGGCCCTCATGGAGTAGGGGTTGTTGTCTGGCTTGTTGCAAGGCTCTGCTGGGGTGGTATGCCTGGGCTACAACCCACAAACCCTCCTGGGCACCTCGTGAGCAGCTGGGCACAGGGAGAGCCATTAGCAGCTCTGCTCCATGTCTGTGAGTCTCTGGACAGGCATACCTGAGCCGGATTAAAAAAAAAGACTGCTACAGGGTGGAACCTCGAAAAGCCAGGCTGTGATAGGCTAGTATGCTGGGTGGAGTTCTGACAAGAGAGAAGTCTGGATGTGGAAAATGGAGGTCCTTATGGAGTGGGGGGTCGTCTGGCTTGTTGCAAGGCTCTGCTGGGGTGGTAGGCCAGGGGTAGAACCCACCATCCCTCCTGGGCACCTTGTGAGCGGCTGGGCACAGGCAGAACCAGTAGCAGCTCTGCCCCATGTCTGTGAGTCTCTGGACAGGCATACCTAGCCGGATTTTAAAAAAGACTGCTGCAGGGTGGAACTCGAAAAGCTGGGCTGTGATAGGCTGATCTGCTGGGTGGAGTTCTGACGAGAGAGAAGTCTGGATGTGGAAAATGGAGGCCCCTCATTGAGTGGGGGGTCGCCTGCCTTGTTGCAAGGCTCTGCTGTGGTGGTAGGCCAGGGCTAGAACCCACCATCCCTCCTGGGCGCCGTGAGTGGCTGCGCACAGGAGAGCCAATAGCAGTTCTGCCCCATGTCTGTGAGTCTCTGGACAGGCATACATGAGCTGGATTTTAAAAAAGACTGCTGCAGGGGTGGAACCTCAAAAGCCGGGCTGTGATAGGCTGGTCTACTGGGTGGAGTTCTGAAGAGAGAGAAGTCCGGATGTGGAAAATGGAGGTCCTCATGGAGTGGTTGGTCGTCTGGCTTGTTGCAAGGCTCTGCTGGGGTGGTAGGCCAGGGCTAGAACCCACCATCCCTCCTGGGTGCCTCGTGATCGGCTGGGCACAGGGAGTGCCTGTAGCAGCTCTGTGAGTCTTCCTTACCTCAAATTATTGAAAATTCAGGGGCAAAAAAAATTGTTTTTTCAAAAAAAAAAATTGAAAACTCTAGGGCGAAAAGATCAGCCCTAGCTTGATCTAGGCTTTGTTGCCTGTGTTTTGGCACTCCTGATCTCTCTGACTGTGTTTCTCAGGCTGGCTGTCTTAATTAGCATGCCGCCGGCTTCCTTTACTCTGTGTAAGATGGACATGCATCACCTGCATGCTGTGTATCTGAATAAAGAACACAACTGCTCCTTTCAGCAGCCACAGGAGCATCCCATTTGATCATGCCTGAGTGATAGATTACACATGGGAAGTAAAAGAGAACATTGGATATGGTACAGCAGGATGACGTTAGGAATAGAGAGAGTCATATGCCTGACTCCACAGAGCAGAGGAGATGGAACAGAAACACAGCACTTCCACTGACAACGGCTTTCGTGCACATCAGACTGGGCTATCTGTGTATTGTTTTCCATTTGCTGCTCTACTGTATTATTCTTAAAGGATTTTGATGGAAGAGAGATGATCCAGACCCAGCCACTCCAAACCCACAGCTGCTCGGCCCCACATGGAAACATCCCATGGAGCTCCGGTGATGGTAAGGGTCTCGGCCAGCCTCTGGCCGAGTCCAACATAGCTCCAAGGGTTTGCTCACACCCGCAGGGGGAGGGGCCATGCTGGCTGAACTTGGAGCGGGATTTGGGCCCCACCTCCATGCCAGCAATCCTGGAAGAGAGACATGCCAGAACCACCACTCCACAGCCACGCGACTGTCTTAGATAGTACTGGATGTTAGGATCAGGTCCTTCCCAGGATCTTTCACATTTATATACTCTATTCAGTTCTAGACAGGTTTGAGCTGTGGCCAGTCATCCCAATGAGCCTAGCAAGAAGCCAGAGGAACCCCCACACCAATAGGGTCAGTCATTCTCAACATCCAGACTCCACAGCTCCTCAGAACTCTACCCAAGAGAAAACCTGATCTTTCCCCATTGAGTTTCATCAGTAAATGTTCAAGATGAGAGCCTTCTACTGAGAGTATACTACCTACATGGAAGAGCCTGGCAAGCTATCAGTGTTTTATTTGATATGCCAAAAACCAGTAACAATTATGGACCTCATTCTCATGTCCTGAAGGAATGGTTTGAGGCTCTTCATGTTTCTAGAGCAAACAGTTACCCTTGGGCTACATCTGCTTGCAACAGATATATGGAGATGTTACTGGTGCCCCCTGGAGTAATTTGAAGAACAAGGGGAAGACAAGTGATACAAGTCAAAACTAGAAAAGAAAAAGCACTCACACACAAAACTTTACTTTTCTTCTTTTTTTTTTTTTTGTTTTTGGGTCACACCTGGTGATGCTCAGGTGTTACTCCTGGTTCTGCACTCAGCAATTACTCATAGCGGTGCTCTGGGGACCATATGGGATGCTGGGGATTGAACCCAGGTCAGCTGCGTAAGGTGAACATCCTCCCTGCTGTACTATCGCTCCAGCCCATTTTCAGAGAATTTTATTTGGTCGCTCTGAGATTACAAAATTATTTATGATTGAATTTCTGACATCTAACATTTCATCACAAACCCCCTCACACATGACACTGAATTGCCAACGATAATTTACATGCTGAATAAATTGATATACTGGTTGGGTGAAAGTGAACATTAGCTATGAAAAAAAAACCTTCCTCAAACTAATTCTTGCTGATTTTTTAAATAACAGTTTGTACTTTTTATCACATGGCGTTTTACCACATGTATTCGACACAAGAAGTAGAAGTATAAAGTATATACTGAAGAGTTTTATTTTTATTTTTATTTATTTATTTTTTGCTTTTTGGGTCACAGCCAGCAATGCTCAGGGGTTACTTCTGGCTCTGCACTCAGGAATTACACCTGGCAGTGCTCTGGGACCATATGGGTTGCCGGGGATCGAACCTGGGCCGGCATGGGCTGGCCACGTGCAAGGCAAACGCCCCACCCGCTGGGCCATTGCTCCGGCCCTATACTGAAGAGTTTTTAGAAAGTAACTTAAGCCTTATTTCTTTTGTTCATAATGAGTGTTTCTTTTTTTTTTTAATTTAGCATTGGTTTAAAATATTGGAGAGCTTCAGGGGTTTGGCTTCACAGCCTCTGTGTGTAAGGACTTGCTGTACTCACCAGCAAGTCCAGTGCCAGACTCTGCCGAATGGCCACTTATTCTTTTGCCCCTCTCTCCTTTCCCTTCAGTAACCCAGGCATTGTCAGAGTCTAGGAGTCACATGACTATATTTTTCCACTTCATTAAATTTAGTTATGTTTCACTTATATGTGTATTATGAATAACTAATATATAGATATATAAATTTCAAGTATAGGTGGAATATAACAAATTAAATTGAGAGAATAAAATAACAAAAATAAATAGTACAAAAGATAATAATAAAATAATACAAAATAGAGCTTTACTATATTATTTCACTTTAATTTCTGTCATGTTGCCCCCAAAATTACATAACTTCATCCATTTTAAATGAAATAGTAATATTTCAATTAATATACATATCACAAGTCTGTTGTGCAATCATCTATTCATGTATAGTTAGGTTAAGTCTCTGTCCTGGAAGTTGAGAATAGTACTATTATAAGCATAGGCATGCAAATGATTTTTAAATTGTGTTTTTATATCATTATTACTATATATTGTGTGTAAATATTCCCATTGGTGCACCACTTTGTATTACTTTCCATGGAGTCTTGTCAATGTCTGTTTCCAGTTGTTTCGATGAAAACCATTCCTCAAAGATGATGTGGTATATATGACTGTGGCTTTGATTTTCATTTCCCAAATAATAAGTGAAAGTGAACATTGATTTTATTGTGAATTCCTAGGACAATTCTAAAGTTTTTAAGTGGTTGCTATTTTTATATTGTTGAGTTGTGTGAGTTATTTATATCATTAGTCATGTGATACATAAATATCTTTTAAAAATTTTTCTAAAAATTTTACGTGCCTCTTCTTTTTTGACATAGTTTCTTTGGCTATTTTTTTCTATGTAAAATTTTTCAATGTAAAAATACATACATTTTTCTATGTAAAATTTTGACATACTTTACATTTATTTATTCTTGTTTTTGCTTTTCTGGCTAATGAGTCTCTAAATATATCTTTGATGTTGGATTTCATTGCCTATGCTGTCCCTTCTTTTATGGTTTCAGGTTTGATATCCAAAACTTTAATCAAATGAAGTTGTTTTGCAGATGGTAATATATATATATATATATATATATATATATACATATATGTGTCTGTGTGTTGTGTCTGTGTCTGTTTTAAATTTAGTCACCATAAAATTTCAAATATATTTGATGAGTTTCAGGCATACATTATTTAAATGCTGATTCCTCCACTTCTCTCCACAAATGTCCATCCCCATTTGTTTCCCACCCTTCTTTTATGAGATACTTTTTTAATAAATACGTTTTTCTCCCACATACTTCATGTATCTCTTATCATTCCTTGTTTAGGGGGTGGTGGGTGGTATTGGTGGACAGATCTGGTGATGCTCAGTACTACTCTCAACAAAGTAGTCAGATTTTTCCTGGAAATGATCAGCAGAAACTTACCCAGGAGTCCTGCCTATAAGTCACGTGCTCAGCCCTTTGATGCAAGTCTCTAAGGAATGTTCTCAGCCCTTTGATGCAAGTCTCCTCCCTGCAAGTCCTGTGCCCGGACCTTTGATGCAAATCTCCAAGGTATGTTCTCAGCCCTTTAATGCAAATCTGTAAGTCAGTGCTCAGCCCTTTGATGCAAGTCTTCTCCCTGCAAGTCATGTGCTCAGCCCTTTGATGTAAGTCTCCAAGACACATGCTTAGCCCTTTCATGCAATTTCCTACATGCAAGGCATGTGCTCAACCCTTTGAAGCGAGTCTCCAAGTCACATGCTCAGCCTGTTGATACAAGTCTCCAAGTCATGTGCTCAGTCGTTTGATTCAAGACTCCAAGGCACGTGCTTAGCCCTTTGATGCAGTCTTCACACAAGGCACATGCTCAGCCCCTTGAGGTTTCTGCATCTGTTGCTACTTGCTGACATGCAAAAGTTTGGGTACTTATCTGCAAATGTTCTATGATGTACTTCCCTAGTTGTACAATCTTCTGGTCTCTAAACTGTTGTTCATCTACACTATGGAATACTATGCGGCTGTCAGAAAGGATGAAATTATGAAATTTACCTGCAAATGGATGGACATGGAGTCTATCATGCTGAGTGAAATTAGTCAGAAGGAAAAGGACAGATATAGAATGACTGCATCTCATTAATAGGATATAAATAGATACCAGTGTTTTAATAAATATGGGAAATGGTAATGGCAGATTAAAACTCACCACTGAATATACACAAAGAGACTTAAGTGATAAACTCTAAATATCTGCAGGGCTAGCCACAATGTGTAAAATAAGAGGGAGAGAGATGCAGAGACAGAGAGAGAGATAGAGAGAGAAAGAAAGGAAACTGGGGTACCTGCTATTAGCGAGGGCCTGGGGGATGGGAGGGGGGGGTACATTGGTGGTGGAAATGGGGCACTGGTGGAGGGATGGGTGCTGGAATACTGTATTACCAAGAACCAATTATGAACACCTTTGTAATTGTATGTTTCACAGTGGTATAATAAAAAAATACTGAAAAAAAATAAATTGACACAGAGGCTCAAAAAAAAAAATAAAAAAACAAACTTTAAGAATTTGAGCAAATAAAGCCCCACATATTAATATAAATAGATAAAATTTGATAAAATTTTAACACTTAATGCAGTATTTGATTATAATGTAGTGCTTTCACTCAACAGTTTTTTTTTCAATCTGTTATATGCTCAGCAGTTAATTTGTTTTGGATATAGACCCCCATACCTATGACTCTGCTATGACAAAGTTGACAATCTGACTGGTAGTATCATTAGGAAACAAAAATCCAAAATAAAAGTTATATAATGAATGCACAGTATTTAGTATAAGAAAAGACTGAGCTTTAAAAAGCATAATTTTATGTGTTTAAGGACATGATTTGGACTTTTAATAGCCTAATTAAATTAAACTTAATTTTAGAAAAATATATAATTATCATGATAAGGCAGACCTTGAAGAATAAGTAAAAGTAGTAAATGTGCTCAATATTTAAAATGTTCCATACTACATTTAGGCTGATTCAATACTCTTTGAATTACTCAGTGATTCATGATTTTTAAAGTTTTCAGTCTTCTAAGAAGCAAAAACGGCACCACTTCTTATCCCATTTTCACAACAGAGTGAGTGATATTACCAGTTTAACTAACCTCTAATTTAAGGATTGAGAGGATACAACTTTATATATGTGCTTTTCCCATCTTATCCATTGCCATAATTAATACCTTCAATCTTAAATATCCTCACAATAAATCTGGTTGGATCGATATAAGAATGTAAAAAGGCATGTAGACTTTCTTGGGCTTTTCATAATAAATTGCTTATTAATTATATTAAAAGAATGTTTTAATTTCTTGGAGACATGAAAGTGCCCAGACCCTTCTTTTCCTCTAGGCACATGAGTGGAATATTTTCAGGAGGGATTCATGGATTTGCATTTTAATGAATGTACTAGGGTTTTATATGCTGGGAGTGCTATCAATGAAGCTTTTTCATCACCTGGCACCTGAATCCTATAGTCTTATACTTATAACCTTTAGATAAGAGGACAGAAACACTGAGTTATAAACAAAGGTCAGAATCCCTGACAGTTGCCACGTGGGTGACCTTTCACCATCTTGTTGGGGAAGCGATGCAAGATTTCTCATCTGATAACTGATGTTGAGGGGAAACACTTGATGTGTGATCCACCAATCACCTCCTTTGCTTCAACCTAGGCAAATAGATTAACTCCATCTCAGTCCACATTGGTCCACTAGTCAGAAGGATCACACCCATAATCAAGAAAGATCCTGCAGAAATCTCCAAAGCAATTCCAGTCAACAAGGAAGTGTCTGTTACTGGCTGGGAGGGAGCATGCCCCAGGTTCCTCTTTAGCCCAGTGTGGTCGGCTCTGGGAGGAGACCCTAGGTACCTATTAAACCTATCCCCAACACACAGGGTCTTTACTGCCACATCAAGACATCTGGCATGTTTCCAGACTAGGGCAACTCTGAAGCCCTGGCTGCCACTTGACGTTCTCAATCTTTGTATATGTAAGTGCCTTAAGGACTTTGTGATTATGAACCCAATATTGTCCCACTGTATGATTAAATTTAGTCTCATTAAATTTACATTTAGTAGAAGGTTGCTCTCAGGCAATCACAAGTTCTAATTTCTGGTCTCCAACACCCATTGTTATAGCTGGAGAGGAAGTGGGAGAGCACCAGATAAACCAGTTAATATAGTTGATCAGCTTAAATCTCTCCCATCATGAAGGAGTTCAATGAAAATAGATAATGGGATGGCTAGGGGGTAGTAGATAGCACGCAAAAAGGAAGCTTCCAGGCAGAATTTCTGGCTCTGTCACTCTCACTGTCTGTCTGTCTCTCCCAGGGCACTTACCTATACCCAGGAGACTGCAGAATTAAAGAGAGGGTTTCAATGGCCAGATAGTGACAAGGTACTGAATCTAAGTATTTCACCCATGCCCATAACTTTTCCTGGAGACCAGGAAATCTGGTATTACAGGAAATCACTGGAGCACAGTCTGTGAGAAGTCCAATGAAAACTTTTCAGACTAGTAAAGTATATACCTGACAGAGAATGATGAAGGATTAAGACCAGATCTTCATACACTGAGTGGTCAGAATCTGGGAGAAAAGAAATGAGACAAGTGATGTCATATATAGTTAAGACAAGAGGCCTGGACATTGCGGGGGGGGTAGGCACCCAGTTCCATCCATTTGCACCGAATAAACTCTGACTTTTTAAAGAATCAGAGTTTTATATGCAAGTCTTTCAAAGATTTCTAGAACCATCGCTTAACATCACCAACTATAAACCAAGGTGCACAAATCAGCTGGCTAAGTGATGGTACCAGTTCTGTAGCATGTTTAAGTATGTGTTACATATTATATTCTTACTCTTACTGTTACAGCTGCTACAGGATTCTCAGAACTGTCAATTTCCAGGGTTGTTCATATTCACAAAATTAGAGACAAGATTACTGTCTGGAATTTATGTTCATAAACTCCTAATTGTTGCTAGGAGTTGATAATAGATCTGCACTCTATTGTTGCCTGTTTGACTATGGACTTGTACTCATAGCATTTATATGAGCAGAAAAGCATGAAATAAAAGAGTAATTCACATCAGATACAATAAAAAAGTAATTCACTTCAGGACCATCAAGACAAAAACTCAAGAAGGACCTCATATATTTCTGAAATTTAAAAAAATCCTAAGCCACTTCTTAAGCCACAGTTCTAAGCCACTAATGATAAAATCAGGATAGTAATAGAAAAGAACTTTAATAAGGATAGATAAAGTATAAAAAAATCCTAACAGAAATCCTTGTGGTAAAGAATGCAGTAGTTGACCTAAGAACACAATAGCGAGACTCCCCAGAAGAATAAATAAAGCAACTATCTTGAGGAAAGTCCCTTCAATTCCCATTTTCTGGAGGGTTTTAATCATGAACGAATGCTGAATCTTGTCAAATGCTTTCTCTGCGTCTATTGATAGGATCATATGGTTTATATTTTTTCTTTTATTGATATGATGTATTATGTTGATTGGCTTGCGTAATGTTGAACCATCCTTGCATTCCCGGGATGAATCCTACTTGGTCATGATGTATAATCTTCTTGATGAGTCTTTGGATTCTGTTTGCTAGTATTTTGTTGAAGATCTTAGCATCTGTGTTCATCAGAGAGATTGGTCTGTAGTTTTTTTCTTTGTGTTGTCTCTCCCTGCCTTGGGTATCAGGGTGATATGTGCCCCATAGAAGCTTTTTGGGAGTGTTTCTGTTTCTTCTATTTCCTGGAAGAGCTTGAAAAGGACTGGCAGTAGGTCCTCCTTAAAGGTTTGGTAGAGTTCACTAGTGAATCCTTCTGGACCTGGGCTTTTGTGTTTGGGAAGACTTTTAATTACTGTTTCAATTTCCTCGATGGTGATAGGCTTATTCAGATATTGGAGGTCTTCATGTTTCAGCCGTGGGAGGTTATAGGACTTCAGGAATTGATCCATTTCTTCTAGATTCTCATGTTTCACGGCTTACAGGCTCTCAAAGTAATCTCTGATGATCTTTTGGATTTCTGTGGTTTCTGTTGGCGATGTCACCATTTTTATTTCTGATTCTGTTTATTTGGGTTCTCTCTTTCCCTGTCCTTACAAGTCTTGCCAATGGTTTGCCAATCTTGTTTAATTTTTTCAAAAAATCCAGCTCTTGGGTTCATTAATCTTTTGAATTGTTTTTTTTGGTTTCCAACTTATTGATTTCCTCTCTAAGTTTTACTATTTCCTTTTTTCTGCCTGGGTTGGGTTCATTTTGTTGATCTTTTTCTAATGTCTTCAGCTGTGTATTCAGGTTATTTATGTGGGCCCCTTGTTTCCTGATGAATGCTTGCAGAGCTATAAATTTCCCTCTTAACACGGCTTTTGCTGTGTCCCACAAGTTCTTATAGTTGGTGTCTTCATTTTAATTTGTTTCCAGAAATCTTTGGATTTTCTGTTTGATTTCTTCTATGACCCATTTGTTGTTCAGGGAGTGAGCTGTTCAGTTTCCAGGGTGTTTGGTTTAACTCCCTGTTTCTGTGTATGGTTAACTTCCATTTTCAGTGCATCATGGTCTGAAAAGATAGCTGACACAATTTCTATCTTTTTATTTTATTGAGGTATGCTTTGTGGCTCAGCATGTGGTCTATATTGTAGAATGTTCCATGTGCACTAGAGAAAAATGTATATTCAGCTTTTTTGGCATGAAAAGCCCTGTATATATCCACTAGCTCTCTTTCTTCCATTTTTTCCTTCAGGGCCAATATTTCCTTGGTGAGTTTCAGTCTTGTTGATCTATCTATCGTTGATAGACCAGTGCTGGAAGTCTCCAACTATTATTGTGCTACTGTTAATGTCTTCTTTTGAGGTCTCTTAGCAGTTGTTTTATGTATTTTACTGGCCCCCTCGTTGGGTGCATATATGTTTAGTAGTGTAATTTCTTCCTGGTGTACATACCGCTTAAGTAATAAGAAATGGCCTTCGTTGTCCCTTCTAACCTGTTTCAACCTGAAGTGTATATGAACTGATACTAGTATGGCCACACCACACTTTCTGGAGGAGTTGTTTGTGTGGAGAATGGTCTTCCAACCTTTGACTTTGAGACTGTGTTTGTTCCAATTATTCAGATTTGTTTCTTGTAGTCAGCAGAATGTTGGGTTCAATTTTTTAATTCATTTTGTCACTTTGTGTCTCTTAATTGATTCATTTAGACCACTGACATTGAGAAAGAATATTGTCATCAGATTTTGTGCCATCTTTCTGTTTGTGCTTGTTGTGATTTTGGGTTTGGTCGTGTTACAGTAGACCCCTTCAGTCCTTCTTTTAAAGTTGGTTTTGAGTCCATGAAGTTCCTGAGTTGTTGCTTTTCCATGAAGTTGTGTATCTTTCCTTCATATCTGAATATGAGTCTGGCCGGGTAAAGAATTCTTGGTGAGGCTTGCAGTTCATTGAGCCTTTTCACAATATCCCACCATTGTTTTCGGGCTCAGAGTGTTTCATCAGAGAAGTCTGCTGTAAATCTTAGGGATGTTCCTTTGTATGTGATTTCTTTCTTCAATCTTGCTGCTTTTCGGTATTCGATCTCTATCTATAGTTTTTGTCATTTTAATTAAGATGTGTATTGGAGTATTCTTGTTGGGGTTTCTTTTAGCTGGTATCCTACGGGCCTCCTGGATCTTGAAGCAAGCGTTCTTTAGTTCTGGGAACTTCACAGCAATTACAGACATCTACTAAAAGCCCACAGAGAGCATCATCCTAAATTGGGAAAATTAAAAGACTTCCCCCAGAGATCAGGGACAAGACAAAGTTGCCCACTCTCACCTCTCTTTTATTCAATATAGTACTGGAAGTACTTGCCATAGCAATCAGAGAAGAAAAAGGACATCAAGGGCATCCAGATAGGCAAGGAAGAAGTGAAGCTATCATTATTTTCAGAGAACATGATATTATACTTAGAGAACCCTAAACTCTCTACCAAAAAACTCCTAGAAACAATAGACATATATAGTAGAGTGGCAGGATACAAAATCAACACCCAAAAGTCAGTGGCTTTCCTATATACAAATAACAAAAAGAGAAGAAAGGGATATTAAGGAAACGATTCCATTCACAATTGTGTCACGGAAAATCAAATACCTAGGAATCAACTTAACCAGTGTGTAAAGGACCTGTACAAAGAAAACTATAAGAAACTGCTGCAAGAGATAAAAGAGGACACAAGGAAATGGAAACATATTCCCTGCTCATGGATGGAGAAAATCAACATTGTCAAAATAGCAATACTCCCTAGAGCTCTGTACAGATTCAATGCAGTCCCTATAAGGCTACCATGACATTCTTCAAAGAAATTAACCAAACGCTCATAAAATTTGTATGGAACACTTAACCCCCAAGGATAGATAAAGCAATCCTCGGGAAAAAGAAGATGGAAAGGTCACCTTTCCCAACTTCAAACTGTACTCACATGGCAGTAGTAATTAAAACAGCATGGTATTGGAATAAAAAGAGACCTATGGACCTATGGAATAGAATTGAGTATCCTGACACCCAAACTCAAACACATGATCATTTAATCTTTGATAAAGGTGCAAAGAGTTCAAAATGGAGTCAGGAAAGTCTCTTCAACAAGTGGTGTTGGGGAAACAGGGCAGCGACATGTAAAAAAATGAATTTAGACCTGTGTCTAACACCATGCACAAAAATCAGATCAAAATGGATTAAAGATTTCAATTGCAGACTCGAATCCATAAAGTACATTGAAGAAAATATAGGAAAAACCCTCCGCGACATTGAAGCTGAAGGCATATTCAAAGGTGAAACGTCACTAACAAAGCAACTAGAAGAAAAGATAAACATATGGGACTACATGAAACAAAAAAAGCTTCTGCACCTCAAAATAAACAGTGAATAAGATACTAAGGCAGTCCACAGAATGGGAAAGAATATTCACCCAATACCCATCTGATAAGGGGTTAATATCCAGGATATATCAGGCTTGGTAGAACTTTACAAGAAGAAAAAAAACAACCCCATCAAAAACGGGGAGAAGAAATGAACTTAAACTCCAGCAAGGAAGAAATTCAAATGGCCAAAAAAAATATGAAAAAATGCTTATCATTACTAATCATCAGAGAGATGAAAATCAAAACAACAATGAGATATCACTTTATACCACAGAGACTGGCACACATTCAAAATAGCAAGAACAACGAGTGCTGGCATGGATGTGGGGGAAAAGGGGCCACTCATCCATTGTTGGTGGGTATGCCGGCTGGTACATCCTTTCTGGAAAACAATGTGGACATTCCTCCAAAGATTAGAAATTGAACTCCCATTTGACCCAGTCATACCACTCCTGGGAATCTACTCTGGAAACCAAAAATATGCAGCAGAAACACCATCCCTACTTTTATGTTCATAGCAGCATTATTCACAATAGCCAGAATCTGGAAGCAATCAGAGTGCCTGAAAATTGATGACTGGATAAAGAAGCTTTGGTACATCTACACAATAGAATACTATGCAGCTGTTAGGAAAAATGAAGTTATAAAATTTGCCTATAAATCGATCGACATGGAGCAGATTATGTTGAGTGAAATTAGCCAGAAGGAGAGAGACAGTTACAGAATGACAGCATTTATTTGCACAACATAAATATATATGTACATATTTTGATACCAATATCCAAGGTCAAGTGAAACAGGAGGTCTTGTCAAAGGTGGAAATTATCACAATCGGTGGGAGTCAGAGGCTAGGTAATACAGAAAATGGAACAGTGTGCTAACAATTGTCGAGGATACTAATACCAACCTAGAACTTAGCATTAAATAGAGGCAAAAAGATACACACGACAACCCTTTAATGTATGTTCTGTAATTAATAGTCTGAAAGGGAAGGCAAAGAGAAAGGGAAAGAAATAAAGAACCTGCCATGGAGGAGGGCGGGGGAGGAGGGGGGGAACCCTCGGGTGTCGGTGGTGGGAGATGGGCACTGGTGGAGGGATGGGTGCTGGAACACTGTATGACCAAAACCCAAATGATAACTTTTTAATTGTATATCTTTTTAATTGTTAAAAAAAACTTTAAAAAAAAGATTACAGGCTTTTGACTAGATACAATGAACTAATTACATGTGTATTAAAATCCTGCATTAAAATGTATTTTAACAAAAAAGAATAAATAAATCAAGAGTATAATCTGTGTGTTAGGAAAAATAATGAATTGGGGCCGGAGCGATAGCCCAGCGGGTAGGGTGTTTGCCTTGCACGTGGCCGGCCTCTGTTGGCCTGGGTTTGATCCCCGGCATCCCATATGGTCCCCCCGAGCACCTCCAGGAGTAATTCCTGAGTGCAGAGCCAGAAGTAGCCCCTGAGCATTGCCGGGTGTGACCCAAAAAAAGGCAAAAAAAAAAAAAGAAAAATAATGAATGAATGATATATTAGAGATTCATAGTACAACATCAAGATACAACATTTTGAGAAGAAAGAGAACACAATATTGGCTGAAACAATAATAGCTAATCAGTTTTCTTAGTTTCAGCATGAAGACATGTTTCAGGTTTAGGAAACTTAGAGTTCAACCAAAAAAAAAAGCCAAGTAGGAGCTCAAGGGCTAGTATAGAAGACAGGGAACTCTCCTTGCAAGTGCGTAACCCACTTGGTTTGACCCCTGACACCCCACATAGTCTCCACGTTCCCCTCCAGGAGTGATATCTGAACATAGAGTCAGGAGAAAGTCATGATCACTGCTCTGTGTAGCCCACAAAAAACAAAATAAAAGAAAATAAACCCAAGCAGATGTATACTAAGACACATTAAATAAAATGTGTCAGTGTCAGAGATTTTTAAAACAAGAAAAGCAAAAGCTCATATATATATATATATATATGTATGTATATATGAGTCCTTTTAAGACAATAGTAGAGAGGTTAGAGATATAGTACCAGGGTTAAGGCAATTTCTTTGCATTTAGCCAACCCAGTTTAATCCCCAGTACAGCATATAGTTCTTTGAGAACTTCCAGGAATGATCCTAAGCACAGAACCAAGAGGAAATCCTAAGCACATTGATTATGGCCCCAAAACAGAACAAAAGCAATGAAAAACAAAAAGACTCATAGCAAAACCAACATCTAAAATGCTATAAGCTAAAATATATGATTTATACAAAGTGCTAAATGTAAAATACCCACAACCAAGCATACTGCATCTAAATCTAGTTTATCACTCAGATTAATATTTGCATATAATTTGAGAATCTGAGGGTTGAACACAGTTGGCAAGTCAATGTTCTACCTGTTCTACTATCTCTCAAGACCCTATATATGAGATGGTATTATATTCATAAAACCCTTAGGATACTGTATAAAGCAAAACAAAATAAAAATTCTTCAATAAATAATAAGCCTTCACAGTAATGTGGCAGGCTACAAAACCAATTCCCATATGCAAACCATAAAATAGAAGATAGAGAAGTAAAAGCAACAGTCCCATTCACAATGAAAGGGCTCCTCACTTCAAATACACTTGAATAGACATTGTTCTTCACTAAATATTAATATCCTCCCAGGTTGGTCACCTGCTGGGACACAGCACAAGTGCCAGTAAAATAATTATGATTGAAATCAAAAGAAGCACACTTTCATCTCCTAATAATTTGACATTAGAAAATATCCAGAAAAAGAAATGTAAGAAGATGCCTTATATTTGGAGAATGAGTGAAAATTCAAAAATTTTTTGCATTGTATATCTATTGAATCATGAAGGAAATCAAAGAAGAAAAAAAAAGAGTTATGAAAATAAAAGTATCATAGCAGCCAGATCATAGTAAAATAGTTATATGAAAAGTTTATTATAATATAGACTTATATCAGGAAAAATCAGAAGGCTCAAATAAGTATCTCACATAAAATAAACAAATATAAAAGTGAAAACCAAAGTCAGTTGATGAAAGAGAATAATACAAATTAGAGTGGAACTGTATAAAATGCAAATTAAAAAAGATAAAATAGAAATAAAAGGTCAATTAAATTAAGAACTAGCTTTTGAAAGATTAAACAATGCTGACTACTGAATAAAAGAGAAATTCCTTAAAATCAGATAAGTAATGAAAGATCAAATTACATAGATGCCATATAAATACATGAGACTGAATTTGATAAAATAGAAAAAGGGTGAGTTTTTTTGAATCCTACATTCTCTGAAGACTGAATCATTAAACTATAGAAATCTGAACAGAAGAATTGCTAGTGAGGAAATTGAAAAACCATTAAGAGTTTCCAGTAAAGCAAATTGATAAATCAAGTATTTTTTCCAAATATGAACAGACATCCAAGATGCATAAAAATATCAACTATAAATATAATTCTTCATGCCGGCTGGTACAGCCTTTCTGAAAACAATATGGACTTTCCTCCAAAGACTAGAAATTTAACTCCCATTTGACCCAGCCATACCACTCCTGGGAATCTACTCTGGGAAACCAAAAATACGCAGTGGAAACACCATCCCTACTTTTATGTTCATAGCAGCATTATTCACAATAGCCAGAATCTGGAAGCAACCAGAGTGCCCGAAAATCGATGACTGGATAAAGAAGCTTTGGTACATCTACACAATGGAATACTATGCAGCTGTTAGGAAAAAATGAAGTCATAAAATTTGCCTATAAATGGATGGACATGGAGAAGATTATGTTGAGCGAAATTAGCCAGAAGGAGAGAGACAGATACAGAATGACTGCATTAGAAACACTATCTGTACTTTTTATTTATCTCTGCGCTATTCACTATAGCTAGAATCTGGAAACAACCTAAATGCCCGAGAACAGAGGACTGGCTAAAGAAACTGTGGTTCATCTACACTATGGAATACTATGCGGCTGTCAGAAAGGATGAAATTATGAAATTTACCTGCAAATGGATGGACATGGAGTCTATCATGCTGAGTGAAATTAGTCAGAAGGAAAAGGACAGATATAGAATGACTGCATTCATTAATAGGATATAGATACCAGTGTTTTAATAAATATGGGAAATTGTAATGGCAGATTAAAACTCACCACTGAATATACACAAAGAGACTTAAGTGATTAACTCTAACTATCTGCAGGGCTAGCCACAATGTGTAAAATAAGAGGGAGAGAGATGCAGAGACAGAGAGAGAGATAGAGAGAGAAAGAGAGGAAACTGGGGTACCTGCTATTAAGGCGGGTGGGGGGATGGGAGGGGAGGGGTACATTGGTGGTGGAAATGGGGCACTGGTGGAGGGATGGGTGCTGGAATACTGTATTACCAAGAACCAATTATGAACACCTTTGTAATTGTATGTTTCACGGTGGTATAATAAAAAAAAAACAGAATGACTGCATTTATTTGCATGGCATAAATATATATATATATACATATTATGATACCAATATCCAAGGTCAAGTGAAACATATATCAGGAGGTCTTGTCAAAAGTGGAAATTATCACAAACATGTGGGACTCAGAGATTAGGTAAGACAGAAAATGGAACAGTGTGCTAATAATTGTCGAGGGTACTAATGCCAACCTAGAACTGAGCATTAAATAGAGGCAAAAGGATACACATGCCAACCTCTTAATGTATGTTCTGTAATCCATAGTCTGGAAGGGAAGGAAAAGAGAAAGAGAGAGAAAGGGAAAGAAATAAAGAACCTGCCATGGAGGGGGCTGGGGAAGGGGGAGGGAACCCGGGACGTTGGTGGTGGGAGATGGGCACTGGTGGAGGGACGGGTGCTAGAACACTGTATGACCAAAACCCATATATGAACTTTTTAATTGTATATCTTTTTATTTGTATATCTCACGGTGGTATAATAAAATGCTTAAAAATAAAAAATAAATAAATAAATATAATTTTTCAAAATATGGAGAGAAGAGCTCACAAATATTTTTCCAGAGAATATGTAAAGCTAAGCACAGGCATATGGAAAAACGGTAAATGTCACATAATAAGCTCATCAATGTAGATCATCACTATTTTGTTTTGAAATCAAAACAACAATGAGATATCATCTGAAAACTGTGTAAATAGCCTATGTAAAAAAAAATCAAACCTGAAACATAAAAAGGCATGACAGATGTGGGAAAAAAGTACTTATTCACTGTGATAGAAATGTAATATATCTGCTTTATCTTTTTAAAATATTTTTATTATACCACCATGAGATATACAGTTGCCAAAGTGTTCGTATTTGGGTTTTAGTGATACAGTGTTCCAGCACTCATCCCTCCAACCAGTGCCCATTTCCCATCACCAATGTACCCTGATTACCCCCCTACCCCAACCCTCATCTATGGCAGGCAATTTTCACTTCTCTCTCTCTCTCTCTCTCTCTCTCTTTCCCCCTTCTCTTACATATTGTTACTTGTAATATATATTTAGAGGTTATCATGTATATCCTTTGGTCTACTTTCAATGTTCAGTTCTACTCTGGTATTATCTTGCCCGCCACCCCAGCAGAGCCTTGCAACAAGCCAGACGATCCCCACTCCATGAGGGCCACCATTTTCCACATCTGGACTTCCCTCTCTTCAGAACTCCATCCAGCAGACCAGCCTATCACAGCCTGGCTTCAGCAGCAAGCGGCCGGGCAGTTCATCAATAAATGCTGGATTTAGAGATGACTACAAGAGTATGCTACCTGCATGGCAGAGCCTGGAAAGCTACCCGTGTCATATTTGACATGCCAAATACCATTAACAATTATAGACTTCATTCCCATGACCTGATGGAATGGTTTGAGGCTCTTTATGTTCCTGGAACAAGCAGATGCCCTTGGACTCTACTAGCACGAGACAGTACATATGGAGATGTTACTGGTGTCCTCTCGAGCAAATTGATGATTAACGGAAGACAGTGATACAGTGATACAGTGATTAGTACACTGTTCCAACCTCTGATTAACACATATTTGCAGTACTGCTTTATCTTTTTATAGAAAACAGTATGGAGATTTCTCAATATCGAAAATGGTAAAGAATTTGATATTTAGTAATCTATTTTTAGATATAAGACCAAAAAATGCATTTACATTTACTGCAGTTCTGTTGGCAGTAACCAACATCTGAAATCAAACTCATGCCCTATGGCATATAATTAGATGATAAAGATAAAGATCAAATCTTGGCATTAGTAACTTGAGTATAATTGGGAGGTCAAATTTAAGCAAAAAAGTCATATGGAGAACAAAAACTTAATAACCCATATGTGATCTACAAAGACACATGTGAGGGAATAGAAAATTTCTCATTGAAAATGCGCTCTTATACTACTCACTTATGCTGACAGGACTGAGGTTACCAACTGGTGACTTGGGACATTGGGCTTAAGACACTTTAGATATTAATGATGCAATATCGTCACTTTGGTGGTAGGTATATAGTACTATACCCCTAAAACATACACACATTGTGCACTCTTGAAAACTAATGTTATCTAAAAAAATGAACTGAAAAGAGAAAAGATTGTTGAGCTTAAAAATACATTCAGCAACAAAACCAAAAAGCTTAAGATAGAATCAGTAACCTTGAAGATAGGCTGCAGAAAAACATCAATGGGATAAATGGAAAGGGAGAATGAAAAATGAAAGTTCACAGAAAAGATTCATGGTTTGTTATCAAAAAGGAAAGTCATTCTTAGCATAGGGGTTACAGAAGTAGTCAAGTTTCAGACTCAGTATTATTATGTGGAGAAGTAGCAGTGAAGAATGTTTCTGAAACAAGGAAAGAGACAGTCAGGTCTATGAAGCTCACAGAGCTGCAAATGGAATAAGCAAGTTCCAAGTTATGCTGAAACTAAAATAGCATGTGTCAAGATAGAAAATTCTAGACTTGAAGGAGAACCAGAATCACATATAAGAAATCTATTAAGACTGAGCAGATTTCTCTAGAGGCTACAATGAAATACATTCATATTACAAGCAATAAATGGAAAATAACATGCAACCAAAAATTTCGGATTCAGCTAGGTTATTTATCATTCAGATTCTCAAGAGTGATAAAAAAGCTTTTCAGGCAAACTAACTCAGTAACTTCTGTTTTAAATAATTAATTACAACATTCAACTAGCTCTGTAAGAAACACTGGAGACTTTTCTATAGAAGGAAAATAGAATCCACACTGAAGTAGATTATTAAAATAATATAAAGCACAGTTGGGAGAATCATAATATTGTAGACTTCTTGAACATAATGTTTGATTGTATTAAATTTGAAAGTTTAGAACCTAGTTATTAACCTCCTGGTAACCTTAAAATAAAAACCTGTAAGAAACAAACAATAACTCGAAAATAACTCAATCTATAAATCAAAGGCAGAGTTTTTAATGTAAGTGAAAAGAAAAAGAAGAAAATAAAATAATGTCAAACTGCAATAAAATTAATAGTTAACAGAGAAGTAATACCTCTTAAAGAAAAACAAATATTTCTACCAAAAAGTACTGGATTGAGCTCACCAGTTTACAAAGCACACAAAGATAGAATGAGCCAGAAATAAATGGTTCTGCTAGCTATAGAAGACCAAATTGTGCTTCTATATAAATACAGCTCAAAGTGCAAGGTTAGGAAATGATGACATAGATAAATAGTAGCTTAAATAGTAGCTTAAATAATTCAAACTCACAGACATGGGGAAGAGCTGCTACTGGCTCTCCCTGTGCCCAGCCACTCACGAGGCACCCAGGAGGGATGGCGGGTTCTAGCCCTGGCCCACCACCTCAGCAGAGCCTTGCAACAAGCTAGACGACAACCCCACTCCATGAGGGCCTCCATTTTCCACACCCGGACTTCTCTCTCCTCGGATCTCCACCCAGTAGACCAGCCTATTATAGCCCAGCTCATGTGGCCGCTTGTGGCCGCTCGGTTCATCAATAAATGCTGGATTTAGAGATGACTACAAGAGTATGCTACCTGCACGGCAGAGCCTGACAAGCTACCTGTGATGTATTTGATATGCCAAATACCAGTAACAATAATAGACCTCATTCCAGAATGGATTGAGGCTCTTTATGTTCCTGGAGCAAGCAGATGCCCTTGGGCTCTACTAGCATGAGACAGGACATATGGAGATGTTACTGGGGCCCACTTGAGCAAATCGATGATGAACGGGTGTCGGGGCACTCCGCCGGGTCCCCGACAGTGCCGGGAAGCGAAGTTCCCTTCTACCTCCGGGCCGGCGAGGAATGGATGAACACTCAGGAATCCGATGCGGTTTTAAAAGGCTTTACTTATCACAGGTTCAAGCATACAAATCAGCAAAAGGAAAAACCCGATGCTTAGGATTCCAGGCTAGAACCCCAGCCACGTGTAGGCCAAGATGGCAACCACCACATGTAAAAACTTCCAAGGGGAATAAACGCCCACAAGGCGAGATCCCACAGGGAAGAAGGCCAAAAGCCAAAAGCCGCAGGAGCCAAAAGCTGAAGGCTGAGGAACCAAAAGGCAAAAGGGAAGGGGCCTCAAGTCAGCCCCTTATATACATCAAAGTAATCCAATTGGGAGGTTGTCATGCCAACAAAGAACCCTAAACAGAGTGTAGTGCCACACCCTATTGCAGGTATAAACAAAGGTTACACCAAGGACTAATCCCGAGATTATCTCTTATGTAAAACACTGGAGAGAGAGGGGGCTGATATAAAATAATACATCTTAATTTCATGAGCTTCATGTAATCTAGATGGTACCCACAAGGTCCTTATTATTATCTGCACCAGTGTGATTCTGAGTATCTTGTTCTCATGTACTGAAAGGGTCACTCTCGCCTTCTTAGAGCAAACTAGTATGATCCTTCCTATAGTCTTCCTATAGTCTCAGCGTAGCCAGGGTGGTAGTCTCCTGGTAAGTTCTAACTATCCCACGTTGGCTGCAGTGGGTATAAAGAGGAGCTGTGCCCAATCTAGAAAACATAGAAGTCTTAGTAGATGTATAAGTCAGAAGTTATTCAATCAAGGTGACTTCTGTAACTGCCACACCCTCTAGAAGTGTTTACATAGAAGAGAGATCTCATTAGAATGAACATTGGCTTAAATAAGATTAAGCTGGGAGTGAGCAAAACAACAAAACTCCCAGAGTAGCTAAACATGTCCTCCAACAAATGGGAAGACAGTGATACAGTGATACAGTGAAATAATTCAAACATCCATGCTTAGACTCCAAACTAAAATAATTGAAAAGAGAAAGGAGCAAACTTTCATAACTTCTTGGTCAATAAATTAAGAAAATTATATTAATTAGTAAAGGAAATGGCAAACCTTTAAGCCAAGAGCTGTTTGGACATTTGTAACATTATTTGGGGGGGTCATAAAATACAGGCAGATGGGTGACAGACAGTCAAGGAAAGTCATACATAGCTATCCTGTGATGTACCAAAGCCTGGCCATGTGATCTCACTGTTCATTATACAATTCACTGGTCATTATACAATCCAGACATGTCCAGCCCCAGCTGCAACACAATAGTGGAAGATTTTTTTAAGACTTACTTCTGAACAATGGTCATATAAATCTGATAGAAAATCAACAAGGAAACATCAACCTTAAATAAGTTGGATGAACTAGACTTAATGAATATTTTAAGGACCCTTCAATCTCAAAAATACACAATCTTCTCTAGTGCAAACAGTATATTCTCTAGGATAAATATCATACTGGGGTCACAAAATGAGTCACTGGTACCTTTGCACTAAGGTACAAAACCTATACCCTAGGTATTGTTTGAAAAACAAAGGGGTATGTTTGAAAGGGAGGCAGGAGGAGCCCTGAGGAGATGAGGTGGGTACACTAGTGATGGGTGTGGTGTTGAGATTTACACTCATGAGAAATTATCCTTAGCCATACATAGACACAGTTCATAACAGTACAAAAAAATGTAAAAAAAAGTACAGATACAGGAACAGGTAAGTGGTTACCTGAGTTGTTAAAAATATGCACTGCACTGAAACGAGAAAAATGAAAAATTCTGTAAGAAATGGTGAAGACTCATTTATAAACCGTAGACAAAAATCTTGATTTATATAATGTCCTTACTTTTCTCATACATAATAAGTTGGTCTAGATAGAACATAGGTAAAGTAAATGGTAAAATGACAATAACGTAAAAACTGACACAAACATCTTTAATACTCCTATTATGGGCAAAATTTATCTATTTATTTATTTATTTATTTATTTATTTATTTATTTATTTATTTTGCTTTTTGGGTCACACCCGCAATGCTCAGGGGTTTCTCCTGGCTCTGCACTTAGGAATTACTCCCGCCGTGCTCGGGGACCATATGGAATGCCGGGATTGAACCCGGGCCGGCACTGGCAGGCTGTGTGCAAGGCAAGCGCCCTACCCGCTGGGCTATCGCTCCGGCCCCTATTTAATTTTTTATTTATTTACTTATTTATTTATTTGTTTTTGGGTCACACCCGGCAATGCTCAGGGGTTTCTCCTGGCTCTGCACTCAGGAATTGCTTCTGGCGGTGCTCAGGGGACCATATGGGATGCCGGGATCGAACCCGGGCCGGCATGGGCCAGCCACATGCAAGGCAAACGCCCTACCAGCTGGGCTATCGCTCAGGCCCCTTATGGGCAAAATTTAGAAGATACAAAACAGGCAGGAAATAAAATTATTGGTAAATTGAATTTCACTAAAAAATAAGAATTTCAGTTTACCAAAGATAACTTATTTAGTGGTGAAAACATTATTACAGTTCTAGATTTGAAATTTATTAGATAACTAATTTTAATATTAGATACCAACATTAAAAATCAATAAGTATAAAATATCCATTTTTATGTGAACATTATTATTTCTTATGATAAGGTTGTTAATTCCTTTCTTTCTTTCTTTCTTTCTTTCTTTCTTTCTTTCTTTCTTTCTTTCTTTCTTTCTTTCTTTCTTTCTTTCTTTCTTTCTTTCTTTCTTTCTTTCTTTCTTTCTTTCTTTTCTTTCTTCTTTCTTTCTTTCTTTCTTTCTTTCTTTCTTTCTTTCTTTCTTCTTTCTTTCTTTCTTTCTTTCTTTCTTTCTTTCTTTCTTTCTTTCTTTCTTTCTTTCTTTCTTTCTTTCTTTCTTTCTTTCTTTCTTTCTTTCTTTCTTTTTTGCATTTTGGGTCACACCCGGCGACGCTCAGGGGTTACTTCCTGGCTCTTCTCTCAGAAATTACTCCTGGCAGTGCTCGGGGGACCATATGGGATGCCCGGGATCAATCCCAGGCCAGCCGCTTGCAAGGCAAACGCCCCTACCGCTGTGCTATTGCTCTTGCCCAAGATTGTTAATTTCTTGTCAACGAATTTTCTAGGTTCAGGGCTGGCTGGCCAGCACCAACTTTCCCAGGTGCCTGACTGGAGGGTGCAGGCCCTAAGAGCAGGACAGCTTGACCAGCGCTGCCCTTGGTTCCTCACTTCCTGATGGCAGGCCCTGGACTCTGTGCTGCACCCGTCTCAGCTGGGCCCCCACCCTCCCCCAGGGCTCCCAAGTAGCTACAGGCCTCCCTGGGGCCGACAACCAGATCCTGCATGTCCAGGGGGACTTGGAGACGGACCTGGAGGCGTTTTCAACACCATCAGGAACCCCAAGACGCCCAAGGCGCCTCAGACCTTGTCCTGGAGGTTCCGGAAGCTGCCTGACTCCTTGAATCCTCAGAGCCCACGTCGCACTCCCGCTGGCCAGCACAGCTGCGAGCACAGCAGGGTGCTGACTTCACCACAGGACGTTGTGCTGAATCCTCCCCAGCTTCCCTGCAGCTGGGCGCTGTGTCTCCGGGCCCCTCACCGCCTCTCGAGTAGTCTCCGGGCCCACAGCTTCATCTGCCACCCAGCTCCTCCAGCAGTCCTCCTCCGTTATAGCTGATGATGGACCTCTGCCCAAGGGCCGGAGGATGGCCAAGACACTGTCTGGACCGAGATACTTCTTAAATCACATCCATCAGAGACTATATGGTTGGACCCCAGGAAGACTATGCCATCCCAGATGAAGGTCTCAGCCTCCACCCGCCCGGTCAGCGGAATATCATGCACTGGTCTCAGGTCCACTCCCTGATGGGTGAAAGTAAGCCGTGACTCAGGACGGAGACATTTACTACATAAATCATAAGAACAAGGCCACCTCCTGGCTGGATCCACTTGATCCTGATTTTGCTAAAGCGTGAACTAGAGACTTGGCAGAGTGCATCTGGAAGCAGCCCAGTCACTGGCCCCAGGGTTCATGTTGTACCTGATATTAAGTTCTTCATGCTGAATCTAAGCGACTCTGAAACCAAAGCTGAAGACTTTCACACTGAAAGAAAAACTTTCAGTGTTTTTCTCCTAGTGCTATCTTTAGCCACCTAGTGACCATGACTTTATTTAGGAGCTTATCAGGTATGATACTGTTTCCATAGAAATATATGGAAAATAGCAAACAAGGAATGTTTGTATTTTCTTCCTTGTTATGCCCATGAACTCATGTCTTGATGGGAAATCACTGAATAGGTTTGTAATGTCTTTAGCAGAAGTAAAGTTTTAACTAGTAGTTTTACCTTTTTTTAAACTTTAAGCTTTGAAGCTTGCCTTTGCCTTAGTTTTGTGTTGGGGTGTGCTGGGCATCCCAACAAAATCTGGGAGCAGGGTGAAAGATCTCCTTCTTGCCCAGGGAAAGGCAGCTGGCCGAAAGAGGAAGACACGAGAATCCAGCAGAGTTTCAAAATGCCTTACTCACACTTGTTCTGGTATACAATTTGGTAACAGGAAAACCCCAGACTTTAGGTTCCTATTTGGGCCCAGGCCACGTGTAGGTTTAGAATCCAAGATGGCTGCTACCACATGCTAAGTCCCAACAGCAAAAGAGAACGGAGAGAAGGAGAAAGGAGGCAGAGAGCAAAAGAAGAAGAAAGGGGAAAAGGCGAAAAACCAAAAAGGGCAGAAGAAAGCAGGCTACTGCTTTTTATAACTTTCAGCGCAGACCGCCCACATCAGTGGATAGCAGTTAGGGTCAATTCCCCTCAGGTAACTTCTCCCAGGACCTCACCCAGTCCCGTTTAAATATTAATATTGCTCCATCCAAGGCTGCAGGCACTTGGTAGATGGGGGGAGGGAGTCTGAGATTAACTATATCTCAGAATACAAAGGCATGTGTCTGCACCAATGGATATTCTACAGCCAGTTATATATTTCTCTAAGCATTCATAAGATTCTCATCCTTACTTCATAGTTGTTTTGTATATTAGCCTTTAGACTTATTAGAGAGCCATATTTGCATGATTGGAGGCAAACAGCATTTCACTCTGGCCTAATTACTTAGAGATCCAATGTATCCAGGTAAATATACTGGTAAGATCTATCTAGTCCCACGATGATTGTGGTAGCATGAGAGAAAATATACCAGTCAAAATAGAATACATGGTAAGATATACTGCCACATAAAGTCACAGATTCAAACTGCTTTCTTGACCCTTATCTACAAAGTGGCCTGCAGGAGGTAACTCCAGGCACGACACAAGAGTTCTGAGCAGCAGTGTACTGCAACAGTTTTGGGAAGCAAATTCTAGTTCTTGAGTTCTCGTTTGTAACAATGACATTAAAAACAGGACTGAAATATTGTCTTTAAGATTGTTGTTACATAATCCTACTTCTCTATGCTGAGACTTGACCCTGGGTAATATATAAAGCACTCTACAGTTTGAGTTAGTTGCGTGATCGGATTAATAGATGTATATTAATTGCTGAATTTGGCAAAGAAATAGAGATAATCACAATTTTACATTTATTTTTACAGGAAAATCTATAACAAGAGTATGTTTCTACAGGAATAATAGTGGTTTCCAAAGAGTATTTTTTAAAGAAACAAAATGAGCATTTATAAGCTCATTTTCAGTATAAGCTATGAAGTAATGTTTGGTTATGAATTACAGTGATACCAGCTAGCCACCTCTGTGATTAAGGGTCTTTAACGGTTTCTAGAATAAGCCCTTATTTTACAGGTTTTGTCACAGATGTACCTTTTCCTGGCTAAAACTTCTGTGAAAAACCTCTGCTTCGGAAGATAGCAGTGTTTCTTTGTTCAAAGTATTTGACCCTTAAATTTAGAGGAGTACAAAAGTTGAACATGAGGCATTTTTATTAAGTAGTTTCAATACTAAAGACAATGCTGTCACTGTAATGTGGAATGATTCCACAGGTTGGTCATGATCATGGACTTTCAGGTTCTTGTTTTTAATGAACAGTAGAAAGGTTAAATCTTGCATTAAGTCTGGGGGAGAGGTCACTGTTCAGATGCACTGGTTTACCTTGTTTTTATCCTGGCAATAATGAAATTCTGTGTAGAATGCATAGTTGAGTATGTGAACAATACAGCATTTGGGTTTTTATATGTACAGAAGATCAAAGCTACTCAGAAAGAGTGTGCAGGGAGCCACAGATCGTCCTGGCTTACTTGTCTCTCTGGAGCGACTCTGGGTCTGGGAGAGGCAAGGAAGGTTGGGAAAGACTGTGGGGCCCTGCCAGAGAACTTGATCCACTGCTTTCCCCATTAAGACATGGTTGCACCTTGCTATCATTAAAGACAGTTGTTCCTAAAGTTTCGATCACATCACGATCCCCATGAAACAGGAAGATGGAGTCTTCATTTCCACTGGACATGAATTTTCCAGTTCTGCCTCTGTGTTGCTGCCAGACTGTGGGTGGACACGTGCTTTGCATTTGCTGTGCCTCTGTGTGAAAAAAAATACTGTGGCCTCCTTCGCCTCTCTCTGATTGGAATCACAGCCGCTGTGAGGTCTTTCTCACTTGATGCCCTGGTTCCTAATGTCAAAGGGTTTTAACTGCTTCTGGTTGTATTGGGTAGCATTGGAATAAGGTTTGAACTTGGGATGCTTGAATTGCTTTTACAGTAAACCAGTTTTATAACCTTTTAAAAAAGAATTTTCTAATCTGTTTAGTCCAGCTTTCAGTGGTATTATTGTTTTAGTTCTCTAAGTCTAGTTAGCTTCTGTGTTACTTTCCCATCTTAATTTGGTGTGATCCCATGGAATTTCAGTATTGAGGCATTAGGAAGTTTGTGTCGCAGCATATGCAGCCATGTGGATTAGAGACTTCAGAACCCATATCAGGGTCAATGAGTTGCAGCAGATATGGGAGGTGGCCAGGGCTGCTGGTGATTCCTGAGGTACCTAGAGCAGGTTGGCCAATCCAACTCTGGGAAGACATTGGCGTTCTCAGTCTGGGCACAAGGATCCCTGAAATAGTCACAGTATGGTGTCTCTGCAGAGAATATTAGTGAAGTGGAGGAGTCCTGGTGAGTCCTGGTGTGGTTGCAGCAGTGGGGTGATGGCACAGCTGCTGGGGTTTCAGTAGGGTGGATGCTTGGACCGCCCACCTCTTGAGGCTGCCCCAGAGTTTTCAGTAATAGGGACCAGTGCTTATATGAATTTTAGTGGCTTGGCTTGTATCTCCTGGAAATTTAGTTGGGAACTGGTAAAGCAGTTATATGTGTTATATGTGTTATATGTGTCATATTCATAAGTATTAGTAAGAGAAAGGTAAAAGATTGACTAAAGTGTGGGTTTGATGTTTCAAAACTCATCAAACAATAATGAAATTACTAATATTCTTATAAAAAGTTATTCAGCATGGTTTTTCCCTGAGAAAAACAACATACTATCAAAAAGAGAAGCATTGTAGCCCTATTACAATAAGAAAAGCAATTCAATCGGGCTGGAGCGATAGCCCAGCGGGTAGGGCGTTTGCCTTGCACGAAACTGGCCTATGCCAGCCTGGGTTCAATCCCGGCATCCCATATGGTCCTCCCGAGCACTGCCAGGAGTAATTCTTGAGTGTAGAGCCAGGAGTAACCCCTGAGCATCACCGGGTGTGACCCAAAAAGCAAAGACAAAAAAAAAGAAAAGCAATTCAAAATACTGACCCAATGTAGGCAACAGTTCTCTGTGGTGTGGTAAATATCTGTTTATTGATTGGAGTTATACATGTTCTCATTAGTAAAAACAATTTAGCAGTATGCTTTATGCCAGTAAAATTCCAACACTAAATTTATAACTATTTTGGTGGGAGTTATTCACAACTTCATCTTCCTTTTATTCACTACAGTTTCCAAATTTCTGTATAAGGAGTAGAAAATATCTATGTCATGTTAAAGGGGGTAAACACTACTGAAAAAAATCAACAGATTGAACTCATTAGCCTATCCTGACCCCGAAAGCTTAATTTTCCACAAAACTTAAAGCAGAATGAACCATTCCTTGTGAATTGCTAGGGTTAGAATATGAATTAGAATCCTGATGGATAGCCATCTATGTAGATGACAGTAAAATAGCTTTTCCAATGGTTCAAACTATCTAAGTATCTGACAATCAGTGTGAAATATAGTTATGAAGTTGCCAATGTGTTGTATGGGCATAAGTAAGTAAGAAAAAAGCATTATAAAGAAATTTGAAACAATAAAGTAATATCATTATTTATACAAACAGCCAGTTTAAGTCAAGTTAATATCAAGGGTCTGGTGATCTGATTTCCTTGGCTTGCTTTTTTTACTAAAATGCTGGAAAATCTTCTGTTTTGTTAAAGTTTCACACAAATTCCAAACACATTGTTCTATAGTATAGAAAGAGACTTTTCTATGACCTGGTATGTGGATTTTGGACTAAATACAGACAGTGGTGTATGATTCAATGGTGCTTAAAGAAAAACTACTGAGACTCAGAGAAACAATAGTAATTAATCAGCACCAAGGAAATTAGACTATTCAAAAATAAAGTAATACAATAATTACACACTCATTAAATAGCAACTAAATTTGTAGCTGTTGTTATTGATCACTGACTTTCCTGTATTCTTCTGGAGGAAAGTTAAATTCAACTGGAGGGTGAAGGAAAGTGAAAAAATGTAAGAAGTGGAAATTACTCCTTACCATTCAAATGATTTCGTGAAATTTATTTGTTATGATTTTCCCCATGGGGCTCACAGCACTACCCTCTGTGCAGTGTGTGGAGATTGCTCCCAAAGCACTTAGGGATTATAATGGCATTTATCTGGGGTTAAAGTATGAATTCAATTCAAGCCCTTTACCCATGCTTTAGCTCATAATTTTGTGTAGTTATGTGAAAAAAAAAACTAGTTTTTTAATCTAAGACTCAACTATAAATAACTGTAAATTATGGTGCTTTACTAAAAATAATATAAAAATTTTCTTTAATAATTCCAATTTTTATTAAAAAATTTTAAGCCTACCCCAAACTTGAGAGAAGTACAGCTACCTTTTACCTATTACCATTTATTTAAATTCTACAGTTGGTACTGTTTTGACACATTTGCATCTCTCTATCTCTGTAAGTATACTCATGTATCCATACATACATGAGTATATATCTATGTGTTTAACTATTTTATTCTAACTAATTCAACCATTTACAAATAATTTCCGATGTAATAATTTTCCATTATTTATAATGTGTCTTCTAGAGACCACGACATTTCCTTACATAACTGTTTACATATCTTAGAGTCCATATTCAATTTTTCTCAGATTACATTTATAAGTAGTTTCCTTTTCAACTCAGGACCCATTAATGTGTCATGTTATAATTATTATGTTCTGATGTCTAAAGTGTTCCACATTAGATTCGGGAAACTTTCAAATTATTCCTGCACCCCTTGTCACATTCCCATCAATCTTTGAATATTTTTTTCACATTCTTGGCCCAAGGTTGTTTAGGCTCATTTTGAACTTTCTCTGTCATACATCTATCTAGAAGTAATCTAGGAATTCTGACTCTTATTAATAAGAAACTACATTTTGAAGCCAATATATGCAATATTAGTGATAGCAGTATATATAGCTATATAATTTTAAGTTTACAAGATTTAATACACATTTTTATTTCTGATCTTCAAGAGATTTCCAAAATAGAAATACTTTGACATTTCTGTATTCTACAAAACATGCGGGAGTTTTAGTTATACCAAATGCCATATCACAAACAACATGGTAAATTAAATGTATGACAAGCTATGCTTTTCATTGATAGAATATAGTTAATATGATCCTTTAAAAGTTACTCTGGAGTCTAAAATCTAGGAATCAACACAAAAGGAAGCCTGGAGGCTGTATCTGTAGTGCTTATCTACCCTAACCACCCCATGGATAAAATGTAACCCCAAACCACATGGTTGCTAGTGCATGTACATGAAGTAGTTACTTCATATATATCCTATGTTAGAGGTGCCAGTAAACCCAGGACCCACATTTCTTCATCTCCCCAAAACTCACTATAAAAAAGACATCCTAACTATAGATGCTTAAACACAAAATAGCACACAAGAACAACTCCAAATTGCAAAGGTTGCAATGGTAAAGCAAACATAGAACCCAAGTAGGATTAGTGAGCAAAGTCAATACCCCAGATTACCCAACTAGTTATAATGAGCTATATATTCTCTCTTAGAGGAATTTAGAATGGAACTGTTAAGAATGCACAGGAACTCAAAGAAACACTAGAAACAATAAAACACAAGAGGATATGAGCTCAGAAATGAGAAAAATGCCAGCAAAAATATAATCAGAAATGACAAATATGAAAAACTTGATAAGTGAAATGAAAAGCTCACTGGAAGTTCTCAGTGACAGATTAACAGCTGCTGAGACCAGAATTAGTGAGCTCCAAGATGAGGTACAGAGGATCTTCAGACATCAGCAGAAGATAGAAAAGAGTCTCAAAAACAAACCAACAGATAACTAGAGAATGCTGGGATGAAGTGATAAGGAATAACATGAAGATCATTTGGGTCCCAGAGGGACAAGAAAAAACCCTGATGAAAAAGCAACTGTCAAAGCAATCATTCATCATTGCTGAGAAATTTCCAGAGCCGAAGAGTCCATACACCCAGATCTAAGAGGCATGAAACCTCTTTTTAGTACCAGCTAAAAGAAATTCAAATTAAAATACTCCAAGACACATCCTATTCAGAATGTTGAGAATCATAGACAGAGATACAAAACTTAAAGCATCAAGATCAAAGAAGGAAATTACTTTCAAAGGAGCATCCTTAATATTTACAGAAGACATCAAATGAAACCCTCCAGGACCAAAGACAGTGGTAGGATATCCTAAAACGACTCAATGAAATGAATGCCTCACCAAGAATACTTTACCCAGCCAAACTCTTATTCAAATTTGAAAGAATATACAACTTCACACATAAATAACTCAGGAACTTCACAGATCCAAACCAGTGTTACAAGAGGAACTAAAAAGGCAGTTTAAGATAAGAAAAATCCCACAAATAAACAAATCTCCTGAAGAAATATGGCATGAAAATCACAAAACAATAATCTCTCAACATCAATGGCTAAATGCACCAATTATGAGACAGTGGCAGAATGGATTAGAAAACTGAGCCCAACACTCTGCTCCCTGCTAGAAACACATCTGGATTCTCACAAAAAATACAGATTCAAAATCAAAGACTGGAAACAAAATCTACAAACAACCCTCTCAAAAGAGATGGGTTAGCTATACTAGCTTCAGACCACATAGACTTCAGGCTGATGAAGGTTATAATGACAGGAAATTTTATTTATTAATGATCAAGGGATCTATACATCACCTAATGAAGAACCAGAAAATGCTTAAAACAACTGCTAACAGACATGAAGAAAGACATTGATAGCAAAACAGTAGTAGCTAGAGATTTCAATACTGTTTTGTTTATTGACAGATGAACCAAATTAAAACTCAATAAGGAAATACTGCATTTGAGGGAAGAAATGGAAGATATTAGTAAATATATGGTTAGTAAATGGATAGTTTATATATGTATACATGTGTGTATATACATACACACATATATGACTTTCAATCCCCCAAAATATGAATATACATTCTCCTCCCCTCATGAGACATTCTTCAACATAGACTACATGCTGGGCCACAAACATACCTCCATAAAGTTAAATGGTATCAAATTATCTTTTCAGACCATGATGCACTGAGAACAGAAGTGAAACACACACAGAAAGGGAGAGTCAAATCAAACACCTGGAATTTAAATAGCTCTCTAGTGAACAACCAGTGGGTTAGAGAGGAAATCAAAGAAAAAATTAAAAGATTCCTGGATAAAAGTGAGAATGAGAACATAAACTACCAGAACTTGTGGAACACAACAAAACTAGTATTAAGAGAAAAGTTTAAAGCTCTCCAAGTCTTCATTAGGACAGAAGAAAGGGCCACAGAAATAACTTAACCTCATGTCTTAAGGTCATAGAAGAACAACAAAAGGAGCTGAGACAAGTCAAGGAAAAGGAAATAATAAAACTTAGAACAGAAATGATGAGCTGGAATCCCTGAATACAATGCAAAAGATCAATAAATGAATAGTTGTTTCTTTGAGAAAATTAACAAGATTGATAAACAACAGCAAGACTCACAAATAAACAGAGAAAAAGAACCCTAGTAACTGAATTATAAATGAACAGGGGACATCACAGAAGAAATTACAGAAATCCTAGGTTCCTCAGAGACTACTTTGAAAACTTTAAAATATTAAACAAGAGAGCCTAGAAGAACTAGATAAACTCTTGGATTGCTCTATCCTCCCAAGGCTGAACCAAGAAGATTTGGAATACCTGTACAGATATATCATTGTCGAGGAAAAGAAATGGTAATTGAAAGTCTTTGCAAGAACAAAAGCCCAATCTCAGATGTATTCACTAGTGAATTCTTTCAAATCTTTAAAGAAGACCTACTGCCTCTCTTTTCAAACCTCCCCAGGAAAAATGAAGAAAATGGAAACATTTCTGAACAGTTTCTATGAGGCAAGTATCATGCTAAGGCAGGCAGAGATACTACAAAAAAAAAAAAGAGAGAGAATTACAGATGGATATTCCTGATGAACCGAGATGCAAACATCCTCAACAGCATACCTCACAGAACAGAATCCTACAACTTATCAAAAAATATCATGCACTTTGATATGATTTTGAATTTGATCACTGTCACTGTCACTCTCTTCCCGTTCATCATCGATTTGCTCGAGCAGGCACCAGTAACATCTCCATATGACCTGTCTCATGCAAGTAGAGCCCAAGGGCACCTGCTTGCTCCAGGAACATAAAGAGCCTCAAATGATTCCATTATGTCATGGGAATGAGGTCTATAATTGTTACTGGTATTTGGCATATCAAATACGACATGGGTAGCTTGCCAGGCTCTGCCATGCGGGTAGCATACTCTTGTAGTCATCTAAAAATCCAGCATTTATTAATGAACCGGGCTGTGATAGGCTGGTCTGCTGGGTGGAGTTCTGACAAGGGGGAAGTCCAGATGTGTAAAATTGAGGCCCCTCATGGAATGGGGGGGTCGTCTGGCTTGTTGTGACTCTCTGCTGGGGTGGTGAGCCAGGGCTAGAACCTGCCATCCCTCCCGGGTGCCTCATGAGTGGCTGGGCACAGGGAGAGCCAGTAGCAGCTCTGCCCCATGTCCGTGAGTCTCTGGATCAGCACCTGGACCAGATTTACAAAAGATTGCTGCAGGATGGATCTCGATGAGCCTGGCTGTGAAAGGCTGGTCTGCTGGGTGGAGTTCTGACAAGGGGGAAAACTGGATGTGGAAAATGGAGGCCCCTCCATTTTGAATTTGATATGAATTCAAATAGAATTCACCCCTGAGAATTCAAGAAGAATTCTGTGAATTCTTGAATTCAAGTAGAACCCTCTGAATTCAAGTAGAATTCAAGTAGAATTCACCCCTGTATGCAAGAATTGTTTAACATTTGCATTTAATCAACACGATATCAATAAAAGACAATATAAAAACCAACTGTGAAGTCAAAGAGATGTGCCTGGAGCCGGAAGTTCTTTGTCCTTTTAGCTGTTTCTTCGATGCTCTTAAAGGCAGATGCAGGAAAGCATTTGAGAAGATCTAGCACCCATTCCTGATAAAAACTCTCAACAAAATGGGAATTTAAGGAACCTTCTTCAATATATTCAAAGTCATCTATCATAAGCCCACAGTAAGCATTATTCTCAATGGAGAAAAATTAGAGTCCTTCCCCCTAAGGTCAGGGACAAAACAAGGTTGCCCACTCTTACCACTTCTGTTCTAACTGGAAGTATGTGCTTTGGCTATTAGGCAAGCAAAACATATCCAGGGTTTTAAAAAAGGGCATTCAGATAGAAAAGAAAGAAGTCAAGTTTTCACTATTTGCAGATGACATGATACCAATCTTAGAAATCTCTTAGTCTATAAAAAGCGCCTAGATCTATAGAGTGGCAGTTTACAAAATCAATACCTAAAGGTACATCACTTTCATGTAGGCAAATAACTAAAGAGAATAAGGTGATACTTTAAAAAAATCCCATTCATAACTGTGCCTCTGAAAATCAAATACCCTGTACTCAGCTCAACTAAAGACATAAAGGACCTGTATAGGAACTAAAAACTATATTTCAAGAAATATAACAATTGGTGGTGGAAAACTGGACAGCTACATGCAAAATAAATGAACTCAGACTCTTATCTAACACCAAGCACAAATATAGTATTATAGTGAACTACAAAGATAGCTCACAGAGTGGGAAAGAATATTCACCCAATGCCCAAGGGGTTAATAGCCAGGATATTCCTGAATCAACCAGACGCCATTGGACTACATTGGCACGTGATAGGGTCCAATGGAAATGTTACTGATGCCCACTGAAGCAAATCGATGAATAACGGATTCAAGTGATCAAGTGATCAAGTGATCCAGGATATATCAGGCACTATTAGAAATTTGCAAGAAGAAAACAGTCAACCGCATCAAAATGGGGAAAATAAATGAACAGAAACTTCGATAAGGAAGAAATTCAAATGACCAAAAGTCATATGATAAAATGCTCATCATCAGTAATCATCAAAGAAATGCTAATCAAAACAACAATGAGATATCATCTCACACCACAGAGACAGGCAAATATTTTAAAGGCCAAGAACAACAAGTGTTGGTGTGGATGTGGGAAGAAAGGGATTCCCATCCACTGTTGGTGGGAATGTCGACTGGTACAACCTTTGTGGAAAACAATATGCACATTCCTCTAAAAACTAGAAATTGAGCTCCCATTTGATTCAGCCATAAGCTACACAAGCTACTATCTAAAGAAGTACTGGGAATATACGCTGGGAGACGAAAAACTCAGTGGAAACACCACGTGTACTTCGATGTTAATAGCAGCACTATTCACAATAGCTGGAATCTGAAAACAATCAAAGAGCCCAAGAACAGATGACTGGATAAACTGTGATGCATCTACACAATGGAATACTTTGCAGCTGTTAGGAAAAACGAATATATGATATTTGCTTATAAATGGATGGACATGGAGAGGATCATGCTGAGTGAAATTAGCCAGAGGGAAAAGGACAGATCACTTGATCACTTGATCACTTGAACCCCGTTATTCATCGATTTGCTCAAGCGGACGCCAGTAACATTTCCATTGGACCCTATCACGTGCCGGTGTAGCCCAATGGCATCTGGTTGATTCAGGAATATGAAGAACCTCAAACCGTTCCTTCAGGTTCTTTACAAGGAAGTCTGACCATCTTGTAGGTGGGTGGCCACGTGATCTTTTGAATTCCCGTGGGATCCAGTCAGTAATGGCTCTAGTCCAGCAGTTGTCTCCAAATCGCATTACATGTCCAGCCCATCTGATTTTCCATGCCTTGGCAAACGAGACAGCATCCCTGATTCTGGAATAGCGGTGGAGGTCAGAACTCCGGATTCCTTCTCTCACTTGAGTGAGGCGTGATATTCCAAGCATAGCTCTTTCGTTCCTCTCTGGGAGACACGAAGAGCATTCTCATCCTGCTTTTGTAGGGCCCAGGTATCTGAGGCGTATGTTAATGCAGGGAGAACGGTTGTGTCAAAGAGATGTGCCCGGAGCCGGGAAGTTCTTTGTCCTTTTAGCTATTTCTTCGATGCCTTTGAAGGCATTCCATGCCGCTCTCTCTTCCTCCTGCGCAGCTCAGGTTTTAGGTCGTTCATCATGTTGATTTCTCGACCTAAGTACACATAACTGCTGCATTCAGAGATGTTTGTTCCACTAGAGTGAATGGGGCCTCAGGAACTAGTTCATTCTTCATGAACATTGTTTTCTTTAGATTCAGCTGTAGACATATCTTTCCACATTCTCGGTCAAAGTCAGCCAGCATTTGTGCCGCTTGGCTAATGTTTGGTGTTATTAGAACGATGTCATCAGAGGAGCGGACCATCTATCTTCACTACCATTACTTCCCATTCTAATTGCCACATGATGTTCTCTAGGGTGGCACTGAAGAGTTTTGGTGAAATGGTATCACCCTGTCGAACCCCTCTTTTCACATTAATGATCACTTCTTTGTAGAATGGTGAGATCCTGGTGGTGAATCCGTAATACAGCTTGCAAAGGATCTTGATGTATTGGGTTTGAACACCCTGTTTGGCTAGGGCTTCGATGACTGCTTCAGTCTCCACAGAATCAAAGGCTTTCTGTAAATCAATGAACGTGAGACAGAGCGGCATCTTGTACTCCCTACAAACCTCAATGAGCTTGGTTACTGTGTGGATATGGTTGATCGTGCTGAATCCTTTCCGGAAACCTGCTTGCTCGCATGGTTGTCCTTCATCTAGTATTCTGCTAATCCTGTTTAGGATGACTCGTTTAAACAGCTTGTAGATGACAGACAACAGGCAGATGGGGGAGATAGTTGCCGATGTCGTGAATGTCTCCCTTCTTGAACAGTAGAACTGACCTGCTGGTTTTCCATTGGGAGGGCACCTTGCATTCGGACAGGTAGCGTGTGAAGAGCTGAGGTAGTGTAGTGATGAGTACCGACAGCGGATTCTTCAGGTGTTCGGGTCTGACTTTGCCTGGGCCGGGTGCTGTCCTCTTCTTTACCAATGTCGTATTTCAGAAGGGAGAATGTTGGGAATGACATATTCATCCTGTGGAATTTGGTATGTGGGCAGGTGGATGTGGCTATCAAAGAGATTTGAGTAGAAGTCCTGGATAATCTTCTCCATTTCCTTTCTGGAAGATGTGATAGATCTATCAGGGCGTCGGAGTGCAGTCATCTTAGTCTTATACTTTGCGACGGACAGGCGGGCAGTGTGAATGCTTTTCCCGACTTCTGCTGCATCTTCCAATATTTCTGATCTTCTGTTTTTGAGGTCTTCTTTTATCGCTTCTCTGCACTGTTTAGCAAGCTTGGGCGTTAGCATTTGGTCTCCTGAGGCTAGCGTCTTGCCACGTTGGCGAATGAGCTCAAGAGTTTCTGAAGACAGGCATTCTTTTGTGTCTTTCTCTCTTTCAGCATTCTTGGCACAATCTTGGAGGTGCTGAACCAGTCGGTTGTAATCTTCATCAATGTCGTCAATGATGGTATCTTCCCATGTTGCTGCAATGGTGCCAAAGAGTTCCCAGTTGGTGGTCGTTCTGGGAGTTCTCTTCTTAAACTTTACAGCCTTTTCTCCCCATTGCGGGATGTAGAATTTTGCATGAAGGAGACTGTGGTCTGATCCTGTTTGGAATTTGGGGACGACAGCTACATTGGTCAGACAAAACCATCGATTGAAGATGATGTGGTCAATTTCATTGTGGAACTGTCCGCCAGGAGATTCCCATGTCCAACGTTTGGCTTCAGCTTTCTGGAACTGTGAGTTCCCATGAATGGTCTTGGTGGACATGATGAACTCAGATAGTCTCTCACCCTGTTCATTCCATTCTAGGCCATGGGTCCTGATGTGGAGTTCTTCAGCTGATCTTCTTGGTCCTATCTTGGCATTAAATCACCGACTATGATCTTGTAGAATGTGTGATCTTTTTTATAGAACTCTTCCAATTCCATGTAGAATTTCTCAATTTCATCTTCTTTGTATGTGAATGTTGGTGCGTAGACAATGAAGATAGAAATTGCTGGCTCTAATTGCTGGGAAGAAAGGGATTCCCATCCACTGTTGGTGGGAATATTGACTGGTACAGCCTTTGTGGAAAACAATATGCACATTCCTCTAAAAACTAGAAATTGAGCTCCCATTTGATCCAGCCATAAGCTACACAAGCTACTATCTAAAGAAGTACTGGGAATATACGCTGGGAGACCAAAAACTCAGTGGAAACACCACGTGTACTTCGATGTTAATAGCAGCACTATTCACAATAGCTGGAATCTGAAAATAATCAAAGATCCCAAGAACATATGACTGGATAAAGTGTGATGCATCTATACAATGGAATACTTTGCAGCTGTTAGGAAAAACAAATATATGAAATTTGCCTATAAATGGATGGACATGCAGAGGATCATGCTGGAGTGAAATTAGCCAGTGGGAAAAGGACAGATACAGAATGCATTTATTTGTGGGATATAAAAAAATGGAATGGAATCAATATCCATGGTAGGCAACACATGGATCAGGAGGTCTTGTCTGTTGGTGAAATCTACTGCAAGTGTGTGGAAGTCAGAGGTTAGGTAAGACAGAGAATGGAACAATGTGCTAATAATTGTTGGAAATGATAATAACAGCATAGTATTGAGCATTGGATATAGACTAAGAGATTTACATGATAACCTCTAAATGTATGTATTGTAAGCCACAATGTGTAAGAGAAGGTAGCGAGAGAGACAAAGAGAGATAGAGATAGAGAGAGAGGCAAAGTGCATGCTATAGAGGCAGGCAGGGGAAAGGGGAGGGAATCAGGGGATACTGATGATGGGAAATGTACATTGGTGTAGGGATGGGTGCTGGAATACTTATGACTGAAACCCAAACATGAAATTTTTGTAACTGTATGTGCCAAGGTGGCATAATAAAAATTAAAAATAAAAATAAATAAAATAAAATGAACTAAATACCTCACTATCAGAACACTCCATGACAATTGAAACCAAAGAAATCTGTAAAATGAAAAACTACTGAATAAGCAAATTCAACAAAGATAAAACAAATTGGGCTACATTAAACTAAGAAGTTTCTCAACTTCAAAAGAAACAGTGACCAGGCTACAAAGACAGTCCACAGATTGGGAAAATGTATTTACCTAGTGCCCCTCTGATGTGGCTTTAATATCCAATATATTAGGCACTGGTAGAATTCTATAATAAGAGAATATCGGACCCCATCAAAATTGGGTAGAAGTATAGAAAGAATCTTCTCAAAGGAGAAATACAAGTAGTCAAAAGATACAGGGAAATGTGCTTGATACCACTAATTATCAGGGAGATGAATATCAAAACAACAATGAGTTACTGTTTCACACCTAGACACCTGTACACATCCAATAAAAGAAGAATAACAGTTGCTGGCACAGACTCATGGAAAAAAACTCTCCATTGTGATGGGAATACCAACTGGCCCAGTTTTTTAGAAAACAATATTGGCATTCCTTAAAACACTAGATGTTGAGCTTCCATGACCCAGCAATAGCACTTCTGGGACTATACCCCAGGACTTCAAAACCACATTGGAGAAATGTCATCTGTACTTCTCTAGTTATTGCAGCACTATGCACAATAGACACAATCTAGAAACAACTTGAGTGCCTGAGAACATATGGTTTGTTAAAGAAGCTATGGCATATAGCTTCTTTAGATAGTAGATTGTGTAGATGTACATCTACACAATGAAATTCCATGATGCTATTAAAAATGAAGTCACAAAATTAGATTATAAATGGATAAACATATTGGCTATTACAATGAGTGAAATCAGTCAGAAGTAGAGAAACCAACATAGTATGATTGCACTATGTAATTTTTGATGTAAAAAACAATATGAAACCAATACCCATAGAAACAAGGGCTAGGAGGATTGGTCGATTGTTGGAAGACTGTTCAATTGCTTGAGGAAAAGGAAGTTTAGATAGGGAAGTGATTACTATGATAGTTGGAAGTGATCACTCTAGATAAGAATAATATGCTGGAAGTAGGTAAGGAAACAAACATGATAACCTTTCAGTTCTGTATGGCAATTTTTTCTTACTAGTTAATAGGGAGGTCTTAGCTCTTCACTTGATCACTTGTATCCCGTTATTCATCGATTTGCTTGAGCGGGTGCCAGTAACATTTCCATTGGACCCTATCACCTGCCAATGTAGCCCAATGGCATCTGGTTGATTCAGGAATATGAAGAGTCTCAAACTGTTCCTTCAGGGTCTTGACAAGGAAGTGTGCCCATCTTGTAGGTGGGCGGCCACATGATCTTTTGACATCCTGTGGGATCCAGTCGGTAACGGCTCTAGTCCAGCAGTCGTCTCCAAATTGCATTACATGTCCAGCCTACCTGATTTTCGATGCCTTGGCAAATGAGACAGCGTCCCTGATTCTGGAATAGCGACGGAAATTGGGTAACTTTTCCTTGTATCTTTTGGCTATTTGTATTTCTCCTTTGAGAAGATTCGTTTTATACTTCTGCCCAATTTTGATGGGGTCCGATGTTCTCTTATTGTAGAATTCTACCTGTGCCTAATATATTGGATATTAAAGCCATATCAGATGGGCACTGGGTAAATCACATTTTCCCAATCTGTGGACTGTCTTTGTAGCCTGGTCACTGTTTCTATTGAAGTTGAGAAAGTCTCACAAGACTTTCTTGAGAAAATATATATCAATAAGACTTAGCTCTTATTGATATATGTATTTACCCAATGAAGGGGCAGCAAAATTCACAAGATAATTATTAATAAATATGAGAAACATGTGGATGGCAACATAGTAGCAATGGGAGACTTCATTACTCCACTCTTACCATGGCAAAGAAAGAACAGGCAAAATATCAACAAAGAAGAAGAGACCCAAGTGAGAAACTGAAGTAACTAGGTATAATAGATATTTTGGGAACCCTCCTTGGCCCAAAAAAACTGAAGACACATTCTTCTGCACTATCACTCTATGATAGATCACTTGATGGACACATTCAAACATCCATGAAATAAAAATATACAAAACATTCTAAGTATCTATCATGTTTCAAAGCCACAAAAGTAGAAATTGATCATAAAAATAAAGTAGCAAAAAGAGTAAATCCCTGGAAACTAAGTAATATCCAGCTTAATTAGAATTGCATCAAAGAGGAAATCAAAGAAGACATCAAAACATTTCTTGAAACAAAGAAGACGTAAACTACTTAAATCTATGGCACAGGAAACGCAGTAATAAGGGAAAGTTTATAGCTATTTAAGTGAAATGATGAAAAAATAAAGGGCCAAAAATCAGCAATCTAACCTCAAAGAGATATTAGTACAAGAACAAAAAAATTAAACAGAAAGAAAATAGAAGGCAGGAGATAATAAAAATTAGAGCAGAAATCAATGATATAGAAAAATAACCCTTAATTCAAAGTATTGAGTTTTTGAAAGAGTAGACAAAATTTCACAAAACTTAGCTAGATTGGCTAAAAAAAGAGAAGGAAAAATTCAAATAAACAGAATTAGAGATGACAGGGGAGATATCACAACATGCACCTCAGAAATATAAAAATTCATAATAGGTTCTAGATAACCTAAACGACAAGTTTGCAAAGATAGAATCATGAGCTCCAAGATAAAATCAAGATGCAAAAGAAAATCTAAATATACTAAACTCAAAAAAAATACAAAAAAATACAAACAGGAATTAAAAAACTCCCCAAGAACAAAAGCCCAGCCTCAGTTTGATTCACTACTGAGTTACACTGAAACTTCAAAGAAGACTTAATGCTTCTACTCTTCAAGCTCTTCCAAAATGAAGAGAAGAAATGAATTCTCCCTAATAGTTAATATGCAGCCAATATTACACTCTTATCTAAAATAGGCAGAAGATAGCACTGAAAAATAAAATTATAGACCGATATCCTTAATTACCAACCATGCAACTATCCTCAACAAAATCAAAGCAAACCCAAATAGCAATTTATCAAAAGGATTATACATCATGATCAAATTTGGTTCATCCCAAGGATGCAAGGCTGGTGAAATATATGCAAATAAATTAATGTAATATCCCATGTCAACAAAAAAGATAAACCCACATGGTAATTCCAGTTGATGTAGAGAGGGCTTTTGACAATGTCTAACATCCACTCATGATTCAAATAAAAACACTTATAAATAGGAATAGAAGAAGCAACTCAAAATAGTAGGGACTATTTATATCAAACCCACCACCAATATCAAGCTCCATACAGTGAAACTGAAAGCTAGTCCCTGAGATCAGGCAGGCATAAACATATTGTAAGGGTTGGCCACCCGATGGGGTGACTGACTGGGAGCCTAGGAACGCCGCACCTACCAAGGAAAACTCTGAGAGACCAAGTCCTATGCAAAAGCAAGGGTTTTATTAATAAGCGAGTATACTCGGGCTCATAGCATGACCCCAAACGGTCAGTGGCTAAGAGCCCCGAGCCCTTCCAGGGACGATCTTTTAAGGAATAATTCCGCGCTACAGAAAAGCCCGCGCATAACTATCCAATAGGTTTAAAATATTACATCAAGGTCTGCGCACAGGCAGCCAATCACTCTGCACCAGGTAACCATCACCCACCAGTCAGGTATCGTACCAAATACAGAGGGGGACATCAGAGCGCGACCTCTCGGGAATGTTTGCCTTGTAGCCCTCCCTGGAATTATTTGCTTAAGGCCCTTCCTGCTGTGCTCTTGTCGAACTATCATTTTATCAGTTACTTTCGGTTGAGCCATTATTTTATCAGTTACCTCTGGCATTTTACCAGCTATCTCTGGTTCCTGTCTTTGTGTTCTGTGGGTGAGGGGCCATTCTTTCATTCCCCTTTTCTTATGGGGGTTCTCTAATCCTAGAGACCATTAGAGACCTTTACACCATAGGGCCTGATGCTGTTGCCTGAGTACTAACAACTTGACTTCACCTACCCGGTCTCTGATGAGCATCAAGTAGCCTATTAAGGAGGCAAGGCCCAACTGTCAAAATTAATAAGAATATGATGAGGGGCCCGGCTAGGCTGAAAGCAAGGTAGTTAGTCAGGGGACTGCGCGAACCAAGACTCCAACCACTCTCTTCCGCGCTTCCTTCACTATCCCAGAGTGGTCTGCGTAGAAGCAGCACTTTTCCTAGACTAGGTTGCTTCACTGCCACGGGGCCCTTTCCTGTCAATTTATCCACATCATATTTCTTTTAAGAGATTTCACCGCCTTATATTTTTAAGGGAAAATGGGTGAAGGTCCATCTTCTGGAGCTGCTTCATGCTGACAAAGGGACTGTAGACCCTGCCTGTCCAAGGGGTGAAATCTCCAAATGGGTCCCATGCAATGCAATGAATGGATCAGATTTTCTGAAGTTATTATTATCTGCAAGAAAAGATCAGATCAATTAGGCTAAGAACATTACTTAGAAATGATTAGGCCCTGGAGGAGTAAAAAGTCCCTCTTTGCCCTAGTGAGGGCAGAATACTTTGCTGTTTTAGAAAACACAGTGTTAAGGTAACACAAAATTGAAGCAAACATTTTGTGTCCAGATTTTTTTTTTATAGAAACACCAAGTCACCTTTCTGGCTTTTTGTACAACATAGAAAAGCCTTGCCCCTCTCACTGAATGTGTTAGAACCAATAGATGACTATATGCTGATCATCTGAATTTTTTGCACAAAGTCAAACTGTCGATTCTTAAGATTTATGACACATAAAACACAGTTCTGAGTTTCTCTAAACTGCCCTGTTTTGTCCCTTCCCATGGACAATTGTTATTTCCTAATGTTACTGGATGAGTTATTGGTACCATGATGGCTTAAGAATTAAAAACTTTTAAAATTCTTATGAATCTTAGAATTTTTAAATGACTGTGTACTTATAGAACTAAGAATAAACATCCAACCAATTTGGATGCTAACTTGAAAACCCTTGGCCTATTAGCAAACTTAAGCAACTGGATTAGCCATGGGGTTACCTTTAAATCAAGCCTATTTGGATACATTTATTTAATTACCTTTCTGTAGATTTAGAATCTGATCTTTACAAAAGTTATAGAAATATGGTTTTCTCTCCACCTTTACTTTAAATTTGTCAAATGACTTAATAAACCTGACTGGTTCTTTTGCATAAACACAGCAAGACTGGAGAACTCTCCACTTAGGGTACCCGTTACTACTAAGAAGTCCTGGGAATTGGCTGAGACAGAGCATGCCAACACCAATCATAGTATTTTAATGTCTCTACCTGTCACGTCAGGGCTACTCCAGGCTTGGCCATGAAGATCAGGTTCCATGATGAGCTACAGGTGACCTCGGGCCTCTTCCACTGGGTTGAGCAGAGTGTGACAACATCCCTCTTTGGGGCTGAAGCCATTCCCTTCTGCAGCAGCTGTCCTTGTTGCATGGCCCAGGCAGTTGTCAGTCACCACAGATTGGCAGATTCCTTGTTCTTCACAGCAGAGATGATTTTCGGTTCTTCCTTCAGCCGGCCTGCCTCTAGGGTCTCCCTGAGGTTTGTAGGGTACTTGCAGCTGTACCTGTTAACTACATGCTTCTGTCATTTAGACCAATCCCTTTGACTTCTATTTTCCCTGGAAGAGGGCCTTGGGGTCCCATACTGCCTTTCCTGTCTGCAAGAGGGCTAGGCCCTATTACAGAGAGGAAATATTGTGTTTGAGTTTATGCAAACCAACACAGTGCCGTAAACCATTAAAAACATACTGAAGATGTAAAGAGAGAAAAGCATATATTACATTTTACTTACAACGAAGTGCAATACACCAATTTGCTGTTGGAACTGCTTAAAAGAAGCATAAAGTCCTGTTGAAATAGAGCAGACAGTTTAACAGTATCCTGTGTGACTTATTTAATTTCATGTCAAAACCCTAATTACTAATTTTTAGGAGCACTGTAACAGGAGTCCATACCATTTGTCTAATGTCTTTTCCATAGATCTTACCAAAAAGGTACTAGAACAATTCTTCAGAAAAGAGTTTTATAGTTTGTTTACTCAACATCCTCTGACCTTCTACACATTCCTTTACATTTATTCTGTCCTGTAACTTTTCTGTAAAAACAAGCCTTCACTTTAACAGAATTCCTTTCTTTTTCCCATAGACATTTCCATTCATTATCTTTCTGTTACTTAAAATGCATTATCTAGACTTCTTATAGTTACACCCTAAAGGTATTAGCTTCCTTATTTTACAGAGCTCAATACAAATTAATTTTCCAAATTTGGAAACAGGTTGCTAATTATTATTTCATCTAGCATAGCAAAAACTACTTTAAAACATTAAATCAGTTCCATACATATTCAAGAGGCTGACACACTCACAAAGTTCTTTTAAATTTATGCTTGGCAAAGGTTTACTTTATATTAGAAATTATTCAGAAAACATTTAAAATTTTATTTTTTAGAATTCCAGTTTTTAGGATCGCAAACAATGCAAAGTTAAAATACCCAAAAGATTATTACCTAGTAACAATAAAGATTTTACACTTGTGAATAACTAAGACTTTCAATTTAAGACTAGGTCGATACCTGATGACAAAGCTTACATATATTAAAGCTATCTCAATAATAACACATACTGGGCAGATTAGAAACAAAGCCTGAAAAAAGAAATACTGATTGCTGTTATTTACTTTTTCTATTTTAATTTTTTATGTTCAGAGGCCACTAAATTTAAACAAACATTTCTAGCTTCTTGAATGTTAAAGAGATTCCCCCTTTTTTTTTTTTTCTTTAACAAGGGCTACTCTGGAATTCTACCAGATTTATTAGGCTGAGGTGATTACCCTATTGCAGAAATAAAACGAATATGTACCAACATAAAAAAACATTTGAATTACCAATTTTTTCATGAAACACAAGAACTTTTTTTTGATTTAATTGCAACGGCTTTTGTACCTTAGTTAATTTTTAAAAGCGGCCTAATTTCTTATTAGAATTTAACCTAAACTTATGAGGTAAAGCTCTGCACTATCTCGCAAAGTTCTTATCTCTTTGCTGACTCTGGCTCTAGCTCCCACCCTCTCTAAACAGCACAAGTTCTGGAGCTGAGAGAATTTCAGGGATCAGGAACACTTAAAAGATTTTACAATTAGACCTTTTAATTTTTTACCATAAGATTTAGATTGAACATGTCATTTTTTTTTTCCTGCTCAATACTCAGTTTGGAACACATTGCCTATCCCTGGCTCAGCAATTTGCTCTTGATTTCAAGTTGGTTTCATTTAGCACTTCAACGTTTTACACAGACAAGACAACTGCAAACAATTGATGGCCACCACACATGCACGTGCACACACACACACACACACACATACACAGTTGATTGATTGATCTTTAGTTATGATTTGACCCTTTTGGAAGGGTAGAGGAAACTGAGAGACTGAGAAAGGAAGGGCAGTCCCCAGGGCAAATAGCCCTGCTCCACCAGTTTGGACCTCGCCCTGGCCTGGTTCTGTCCCCTGTCGGGTTTTTTTTTTTTCTACGTGAAGCATGGGTCAAGAAAGCGCTTTTGTTGAAAAACCAGCCACCTAGGTTATGGCCGAATTAAGTTGTAAACTTTATGCCACTATTTTTAGTTTTCCTAGTTTCTAATTTCTAGTTACAAGTTCTGAATGCACCTTAGTGACTTTTGCTAGCTAGAGGCATAGTAAAAGAAAGTTAAAAATTAGTTACGATATCCAGTCTCTGGAGATAGATGTTAGTGAGGACAGGTTAGGCTGTAAAAACCTGTAAATTGAATTACTGCATTAATACCCTTTTGAAATGAATCACCACATTCGTGCCTCCTTTGGTTTGATCATTCTGTACTGGACCTGTTAAGGAAAAACTGCTGTTAAGCCTATCGGGTAATTAAAGGTTAGCGGCCAGTGCTCATCTGGCGCAGGTCCTGTTGTGCTACCGCTTTTTGCGTGCAACAGTTGGATAAAGTTATTGGTTATTTCAGATGAACTTAAGGCAAAGGTTAGAAATCGAACTTCCTTTATAAACTTGAAATATCTTTTCAAAACGTCCCTAGCTGTTGCTTGCATTACTGAAGCTTATTGAGAAGGGTGCTCGGACCTTCACTCTGCCAGCTTCTTTCTTAGCCACTTCCCTTAGGGAAGCTCTTGGGCGGTCTAGCAGGTTTGGAATGATGAGAGGCTCAGCTTTGAGTGCATCCTGCTGGGCCGGATTCTGGGGTAGAGATAGATGGATGCCTGAGCTCTCTTCTTTAGGAAGCCTAGAACCATGAGGTAAAGCCTGAGCTGCCTGAAGTGACCCTAGGAGTGGAGGGGCTCCTTAACAGCAGCAGTAGCCCTCGCCTCCTAGAAAGCTTTTGCAAGCTCCACAGGTGGCAGCGGAGTTGGAGGCTAGACTGAAGCCTTAGGTTTCTGCCTGTGCAGTTGGTGTGGGGTTCTATCCTGGTTCCCTTACTTCTGAGACACACATGCAGCAAACAATAATGCAAGTTGCCATTTACTGGCCATTTTCCCGTGTTCTAGCCGGTATTTAGGCCACGTGTTGTTGCAAAGGTCCTTAAGACGCTTCGGAGGTTCACTGTTTTAACAAGCAACCCAAGGGGGACCCTAACCCCTCCCATACTGGCCACTCCAGAGGGGACTCTAACCCCTCACATGCTGGCCACTAATTCAGAGAATCATTACGCTCTGGACGTCTCGATCAGTGATCTCCGCATTACTACAGGTGTCCCTGGGGCCCTCCCGGGCATCCACCACGACCACAACCTGTGTGTGGAACTGGACCTAACCTGCCATGGGCTTCCAAGAGATCGGGAGAAGAAAAGTTCTGTCTTGCTTGCTTGCTACCTTCTGTGGCCTTGCTGATGTTTGCTGCATCTCTTACTAGATTCTGCCTTTCTGTCTTGGTGAGAGGTTTTCCTTCCTTCCTAGCCTTTTACCCTTTTTTTTTCTTTGCCTGGGGCAAAAGCTGCTAGAGACCTTGTTTACGTTCTAATTGACCTCCAGGTGTGCTCTAGCCATTTCTCTCACTAGTAAGGGGAGAGAGGAAAAGGACTGCTGAAATATGGTCTCCTAGAATCTTTCACTAGTGAGTTTCCCTCCCATTTCTTCCATGCAAGCTCCACAGATGACGCGAGACAGACAAAGGAGGGGGTACCAATTTACAGAGACCATTCAGTTGCTTGTTTACCGGTGAAGAACTTAGCCGTAGTGGACTCAGCAGTTGTGACTTGCGGCCCACCACTAGGTCAGCGCCACCATAGACCATATGTTCTTCCTAGCAGACAGCCCACTGGGCTCCAGAACCTTTGTGGGACCTTAAGGGTACAGGTCGTGGAGCCACAGACTCACGCCAGCCCCCCAGGGTGCTCATACACACACTCGCTCACACAGAGGTTATAACATTCCTCCCCTGTTCCCCTAGAGATTTCCGAGGGAGCAAGCATACCTTCTTTGCAGATTTTCACTGATTATCTTCTTCTGGTGGAACTCCTCGCAGCCACTCACTGCAATGTTCTGCTGCAGTAGCCAAAATACCTCACTGGTAGCTTATGTGAGGCGGGAAGGGGAGAGAAATGCAATTCCTTTGGGGTACATGATGTCAATAACCAAACATACACAGGTCACAATTACAAATAGGACAGAAATTACTTCACACAGTTTCACACTCTCTTCAATCAAGCGGACCGGTCCTCCTTTCACTCAGACTCACCCCACACTCACCACTCTCACAACCGGATTTGGAATTTTTGTTCGAACAGGTTTTTTTAGACTGCTGTGATGAGCTCAAGAGAATTCTCGGTGTTGGGCGCCAACCTGCTGTTTCTGGGTTACAAACCTAGGTCTTCTCAGGACTCACCCTGAGGCCGGGACTCGAACCCGGACTTTTCTCACTCTCGACTTGGAAGGAGGAAGGAGGCGTTCGTGTTTCCTTCCCCAGACGGAGTCGGCCATTCTGCTGAATAAAAGGTCAGAGAAAGAGGAGTAGAAGGAGTCTGCCCCATGGCCAGTGAGGCAGGAGAGAGAAATTCAGGGTACAGTAAGAAAGTCAGAAGAGACAGAAGAACACTGAACTACAATAACACACCTAAATGAGTTTTCCACAGACACGACAGAGGCAAGGGTCTAGGGGGTTGATTTGAGCTTGGTAAAAACCTGACAGTTTCACTAACAACCTGGGAGGAAAGACACCGTTTTCTCCCGCCAGACCTGGGAGGAAACGAAACTGATTTCCTCCCGCCAGACCTGGGAGGAAACGAAACCATTTTCCTCCCACCAGACCTGGGAGGAAACGGTACCGCTTTTCCTCCCGCCAGACCTGGGAGGACGCTGCAGCACCTTCCTCCCGCCAGACGGAGAAGTCCGGGTATCCCCGGATCTCCACCACCACTGGGGCGTCCCCCCAGGGCTGTGACCTGTGGTTTTAGGACACATCTATCCACCACAGTCGGGGGAGAGAGTGGGCGAGGCTCACGCCCCACCGACCCCTCGATCCGACAGTCACTACAGAAGCCGGCACCCAGAATCAAACTTAGGACGTCCACTTACCCAGGATGGTCTTGTCAGGGTGCTCGAGGCAGGTGGGGTCCTTGGCTCCCCGGATCCCGGACGAGCCCCCAAATGTAAGGGTTGGCCACCCGATGGGGTGACTGACTGGGAGCCTAGGGAACGCCGCACCTACCAAGGAAAACTCTGAGAGACCAAGTCCTATGCAAAAGCAAGGGTTTTATTAATAGTTTAGTATACTCGGGCTCATAGCATGACCCCAAACGGTCAGTGGCTAAGAGCCCCGAGCCCTTCCAGGGACGATCTTTTAAGGAATAATTCCCCGCTACAGAAAAGCCCGCGCATAACTATCCAATAGGTTTAAAATATTACATCAAGGTCTGCGCACAGGCAGCCAATCACTCTGCACCAGGTAACCATCACCCACCAGTCAGGTATCGTACCAAATACAGAGGGGGACATCAGACGCGACCTCTCGGGAATGTTTGCCTTGTAGCCCTCCCCTGGAATTATTTGCTTAAGGCCCTTCCTGCTGTGCTCTTGTCGAACTATCATTTTATCAGTTACTTTCGGTTGAGCCATTATTTTATCAGTTACCTCTGGCATTTTACCAGCTATCTCTGGTTCCTGTCTTTGTGTTCTGTGGGTGAGGGGCCATTCTTTCAATATAAGGTCACCATTCTTAAATAGCTTAGGAAGCCATCACCACATGAATCGGACAAGTAAAATACATCAAAGAGATATAAATGATGAAGCAAAAAGATCACTATTTGCAGCACACAAAAAAATACTATATAATGAAAGCCCTAAAAACATAACAAAAATCTTATAAATAAGAAAAAAATATGCTAAGGTAGCAGGTTATAAATATAATACACACGAATATGTGGAATTATCATACACAAATATCAATTATAAGAAAAATAAATATATTTTGCCTTTCAACATGGTGACCCCAAACATCAAGCACTTAAGAATCAGCTTAAAAAGAGAGGTGAAAGATTTATAAAATGATACCTATAAATAATTTTTAAGAAAAATAGAGGATACCGGGAAATGGAAAAACATTATTTATGAATTAGAAGATATATTTTCAAAAAAATGCTCCTACCCAACATACTATACAGATTCAATGTAATACTTGTAAAAATTCCAATGATATCTAAAAAATTTTTTTTATGAAACTGAATTTTGTTTCAAAGAAATCATAGGGGTGGAAAGACTAAAGGCATTGCATTTACCAATTTTAAACTCTACTACAAAGCCACGATAATAGAACTCTGTGATACCTATACAACAGAACTGACAGTCCTGAGACAGACCTGTAGATTTATGAAGAGATAATCTGTGACAAATAAATTAAATATATGAAGTAGAGCAAAGAATATCTCTTCAGCCAATGATGCTGAGAAAACTGGATTGCTATGTAGTGAAAAGAAATTAGAATCATACCTCATACCATTCACAAAAATAAACCCAAAGTAGATCAAAGATATAGAGATTAGATCAGAATACATAAAATACACTAAAGAAAACATTAACATAACTCTCCAGTAAATTAGTCATTCCATGAGATGAACCACAGTGGCAAAGAGAACAAAAATAAATGGGACCACTAAAATTAAAAAGCTTCTGCACAGTGAAAAGGAACTAAAGCTATAAAAAAAAAAAAAAACACAACCTACGTTTGGAAGAAAATATTTGCACATAACACATCAGATAAAGGGCTGGTATCAAAATATATAAAGCACTCACAAAACTCAACAAAAAATATGACCCCCACCACAAATGACACAAGACAGGAGCTGTAGTCAGCCACTTGCCTTGGAAAGTGACCAATGGGAGGG